>VZTG01010316.1:1385148-1443108 GCA_013397845.1 Melanocharis versteri
TTTTTTTTTGTATAAAAAACACACATTCTGGAGATCTGTGAGTCAGGGAAATAGAACAGACACATTTGCCCTGCAGCTGGAGCTGAAGGACTAACAGGAGTGAAAAAAAGAGAAAGCTTATTTCTGGGAGGTGATGTCTGAATGTGCACAAAGGTAGGTTGTTTACTAGAACAAAAACGTGACTTTGTCATTTTTGGAGAAAAGTGCTGCATTTTGGCCAAAACCAATCATCCTACTATAAGATACAATGAATCTTATACATCGAAGTGGGTAGAAAGTGACAAACATTTTTCCCAAGAAGTGCATATGCTCTTTTATATGCCTTTAATCCCCCATATTATCTATTTATTAAAAACTTTTAAAAGTAAAAATATCTTTGTCACTCTTAGTTCATCCACAAAGAGATTCCTCCGTCCCTGTTGGAAGTGGTCTTGTTTGGCTCTTCACTTAAGACCTGCCATCTGATTTTAGTGTTGGGAAAGATTCTAGATTCATTTCCATCACTTTGTGCATCTGTCTTCCTTCTTATCCTCTCACTCAACTGCCCCCCTGATTGTATACCTGATCTGCAGGAACACAAATAAACAGGTAAAACTTTCATCTGATAAAATTCAGAGTTCAGTACTGGATTTACCCTGGTAGGAATGGAGAAGCTTTTCCTTAGGTTGCTCTCTTTAGCAGCCGTAGGGGCCAGCGGAACCCTCTTGGACCGCATCTCCATCCTGTGTCCATCTGAGGCACAAGCCCTGGATGTGCCAAGCCTGTAAACCCTTCTCAAGCACGTTCTGACTCCAGCAGCCAAATGCTGATTTCAGCTGGCAAGCAGCAGGCAATGGAGTTAGCTGGTGTGGCAACCACCAGCCGCGGTTGTCTCTTCGCCATGGCTGATGCCTTACTCCTCAGGGAGTGCCAGGACCCAGGCAAAGGGTGGCTGTTTCCAAGCTAAGAGGCTTGCCAAGGCTCTGTGTGAAAGTGTGACTCTTGGTACAAATCCCAGACAGGTGCTACCCAGACGATGTGTTGACGGTGTTGTCCAAACCACATTGTATTACTGGATGCTTCGCATATTTTCTGTCATGGGGCCTTGATGTTAAAGGATGACAGAAGGGCATTGAACACATTGTGGATTAATGAAGGAAATTTTGTTGTGCGAGTCACTCAAGGATCAGGTGAATTTACCCGAAGGACTCTTTCTGGTTTTAATAGCAGGAAGTTCATTACTTTGCTGACATTAGTGTTACTGAGGCTGTAAATAGACAAGATGGTAAACCTGTTTTAAGATGCCTATTACAAGATCAAAAACCCTGTGGCCATATGACACAAAGCACTAAAACAACTTCAGTCTGTCAGTTCAAATTTGTTCCAAATATTTTGAATTCTTAGTACAACTTCAATCTGTCTTGACAGATCAGTTTTTAGCTCATCCTGCCCACTCTAATTTTATGCCGAATACACATCATCTGTTTACCCATAGTTGGGATAAAGCCTGGCATATATCCATATACTGTACTCTGGCTAATTCATCAGAAATATGCCCGTGCCTCATTCAGATTGGATTTGTACCACAGGCTGATCCAGGAGCACACACATCTTACACAGTGGAAGCACAGCCAACGTGAGGCCTGTTGACAGAAATGGTATGTGACAGAAAGAATCTAGGAGGAAAGTAAAAAGTCTAAAAGCTGGAGGAAAGCTGATGAGGAAAAAAAAAAAAAAAGAGACATGACTTGAAAGGGAAAAAAATAAATGTAAAAAAAAAAAAGCAGCACGTGAAATGAAAGATTTGAAAGCCACGCACAACGCTGCAGGTAGTGCAAATATGGTTACACATAGTGCCAGATGTAAAGCATCGAGAATACAGATTAAAGGCAACTCATGATGAGGCAGAAGGTCAATGCAAGCTTCTCAACTTGATGAAGGAATTACTGGGTGAATTTCTGTGGTCTCTTTTACAAAGACCAAGCCTAACAGAGTGAACCTTTCCACGTTAATGTTGGTTGATCATAAGTAATTGCCAGTCACTGTGCTGGTGCAGTCTGGATCGCACACACAGACTTGAGTGTATTTTTTGCTGCAGCTCTTGAAGGCAAGGCTGTGCTGCTGGGTGCAAACAGGAGGAATGTAACAAGAAAATGGGAGGACTGTCTTGGGAAGAGGAAAAAGATCTTGCTAAAATCTAATGATAGACAAGGAGATATAAAACCCCACATGATCTCACTAAATTAGCAATTGAATAGCCCTTGAGAGCAGATTTAGACTTGACTGTAATTCTTTCCTTGCTCTAGCCAGATGTTTTCCTCTTACAGGTGCAACTGCTTTGATTTGGGTGACAACAGTCCTACCCCTGCATGTAGATACCCACTACAGCTAAAATGTCAGCTGGAATTTTTTGTTGGAAAGGACACCTTTTTTTGCTTCTTTTCTCTCATTCTTCTAGCTGCTAGGGAAAGGGATAGGCATAAGGAAAGTGAGGGGAAGAGGGGTGTCTCATCATCTGGTTGAACATATTTTGGTTCTTCCTTCTTAGAAATTGGTAGGAAAGAAGCATTATTAAAAAAAAAAAAAAAAACATAAAATCAATTTCATCTATGCCCAGCTAAATGTTTTTCTATATGAAAATATTCCCAAAGTAATACCAGACTGCTCTTTTTTAACTGCTTTATTTGCAAGAGGAGATGTTTATGCAAGATCACAAAATCTCCCCTATTAAGAGCTGGTAATGTAACTACATATTATCACTCTCTTAATTTACAGGAAAACTGACAGATACTTTCTCAAAAAGCATTCCTTTTTCTTTTTTCTCTTTTTGAGAAATAAAAACAATTACACAACAAAACAAATATAGAATGTGGCTTGGTCTATACAGGAGCTGGAGGCTCAATGAAAGGAGAAACTTAGCTAATACAACAGAAGCCCTAAGAAACATTACTAAAACTGATTGAAGTACAAAATCTCAGTAATTTAGGGTATTCTAACTTAATTAAAACTTCATTGCAATTCAGAAAAGTTCTAAACATGTCAAAAAGGGCATTTCCTTTTTTTTGCAGGTGGAATGACGACCCATCTCCCAACGGCTTCATTAAATCCTTACTTTTGAGACCCTAAGACTGAGCACGCATTTGTCTCAAGATAAATAATCTTCACAAAATATTTTCAGAGGCTTTGTGAATTGAAAAAAAAAAAAAATTATGGTGAAGAGCTGCACAGTTTAACATTCCCATAAATGGCAACAGGATTCTGCTCCATTTCAAAAAGAAGTAGCAATGACATTTTATCAACTGTTCCTCCACTTTTTAAAAAGAGAAAAAATTCCTCATCAATCTGTCCCTAAGCTTCACAAATTTGACACTCACTATTAAGGACACTGAAAGAAAGTTTCTGCAGTTTGTAAATGCAGGACACCTATCGGACCTTCCTTTTTTGCATTTAGGAACCCAAATGAAAGCAGTGTGAAATGAGCTTCTTAGCCTTTTAGTGATTAAAAACAAAGTTAATTGTGATGTAACACTAACCACAATTATGGTAATCAACTCTAAAATGAGAATGAATCCTTAATATTAGATTCAATTTTGTTCATGAGAAACTGAATTTAGGAACTTAGCCAAGAGATGTAAAGAAGCACGAAAAGTCTTGAACACCACCCAAAACTTTTTGGGAAAAGGTAATACTGTAATATCAAGTAGCGCACAAAAAATGTCTGTGCTCTGGAGCCACACACTACTAAATGTGTTTGGGAAAGAATTCACAACAGCAAGGGAAGGCAGCAGACCAGGAAAAGCAAGAGCAAACTGTGTTTTGGAGCAACAAACAAAAGCAACAGGATATAGGTGTGAAGAGGCCTTTGGAGAGAGGAGGAGGAGTTCAAACTGGAGTGTTATAGGCCACAGTTAATCTGCCTCTGTAGTGGTGCTCACTTGAGACACTGCAGGTACTGCCTCGTGTAAAGCAGCAATTTTCACAAAACTTCACAGCCTTCACTTATTCCCGTGAACTCAGCTAAGAGGGACCTCTGAAGCTGGGTATCTAAACTCAAGCAGTTTATGTTTTCCAGGCAGTAGCAAAGGCCCTGAAAGCACAAGTTTATTTTTTTCCCCATACCATTCTCGGCATTTCAGCACAGCAAGCACCTAGGAAGGGCTGCTGATCACTGTGCCTTGGGGAAACCCTGTGAGAAAAGTGTTTATGCCAAACAAGTCTGTAAACAACTGCCTGTGCAGAGCACACTTAGTCTGGGCTGTCCTACGGTTCAGGAAAGATGTGTCCTTGTTTTAACACTGTTACTACAAAGCAAGCACTTGGGGGATTATCTGTGGGCTTACAGTGCCCGCAGCTCACCTTACACTTCCTAACAGCTCCGATTCCACTGAAATCAAACAGATAATGCTCCATTTTGCAAATAATAAGCAACAAAAACCGGTGGGACTCCCTGAAGAACTGGAGTCAAACCAGCACTGGGACTTATGGTGCTCCTAAAATCACTGGTGGCCCTGCTGTATTTAATTTCTGGTATTTGTGAATTTTGTCTGAATAGATTTGATCTTGACATACAGCCTAATCTATAGTTTACTTTCCAGTTTTAACAGAAACCAGTTATTTTCATACATATAATTTTTCTTGAGGAGTATCTCTTTGCCCACGGAACCCCCCTTCGACAAGGGGCACAGGTCAGAAAAAAACAGATGCCAAACTATGAAACATAGAGAGACATCTGCAGATACACATTTTCTTTGTTTGCCTTTTATGTTGGGGAACAAACCCTGCCTGAAGCTCTATAGTATGCAGACATCTAGTGGTTGGATAATATAATGCAATTACACATCTTTACAGGACACCTGTAAAAATTTTGCGCCATCATATCATCATCTGAAAGTCTGATACTTTGGCTCCTGTTGAAAACAGATTCTTTGGCTCTGCGAAAACATTTTTTCATTCATCACAGCCCTAGCCACAGGTATTTTGAGATGCTCTGGCCTCACATGTTTCTAGAATTCCATTTTAAATTGTGTGGAACTGGGGTGCTCAAAACATAAAATCAGGAAGGTTCAAAATGCTGCTGCACATTCACTTAATCACAGCCTATAATTTCACACTGAGACTCATGCACTTGCTAACCATTAGTGGCTTCCCTGCCAAGAGCACACAGCTCTCAGGGTCTTTTGTGTTTGTTTTTTATTTTTCTCTTGAGTAAACATCTCCCTATCTATGTGAACTACTGCATGTTTCTAAGCAAATGATTACTCAGCTATGGAGACCAAGCCACTTTCAACTTATGATCCAAGATAATGAAACTCACTTCCTATGGACCTATAGTGCATCACAAAGAAAAAACCCCAGTATCTGCACAACATGAGGCTAAACACATTTTCTAGAACTGCTTTATACCTGCTATTTAAAATATTGCTGACATGGTGTATCATATTCAGCTGTATGTGTTCGCTGACTTATCATGGCTTTCATCTGTTTCATGCTCACCACTGTCAGTTGTTTACATGGGAGGCACTTCAGAAAGCACTGTTTGTAGTGTATATTTATATTA
The DNA here is from genome assembly GCA_013397845.1 of Melanocharis versteri. Classification (NCBI taxonomy): domain Eukaryota; kingdom Metazoa; phylum Chordata; class Aves; order Passeriformes; family Melanocharitidae; genus Melanocharis; species Melanocharis versteri. The sequence goes on from VZTG01010316.1 coordinate 1,390,685, forward strand.
AAGCCTAAGGGAGGAAAAGAGTTTACGTCTATGAAAGATCAAGTTGTTTTTGTCTCCATCTCAGACACAAACATCACCTTTAATAATAAGCACTGGAGTTGCTTACGCGCTTGAAGCTCTGGCCTTCTCGAGTGCTTTACATTATAAAATAATGGAGTTTGTGTTTTGACCTTATTTCTTCATGTCTTCCATCTCAGGAGATGTGGTGGGGGTGGAAGGTAACTCAACACAGGGAATGGGGTGAACAGCCAGGGTTTTGGATAAGGTTTGCTGTCCAAGGGCAAGCAGCCAATTCCCTGTCACTGATGGGAGAGGTGCAGGAGAGGAGCAGTCTCAGGAAATAAGGCTGGCTGGATGTGGTTTCTGATCACTGATTTGGGAGTTGGCTGTGGGTTAGTCAGCTGGTGTTACACAATCCAGAATGGATCACTCCCAACACAAGCAAGATGAGGTGGAAATAGGGAAGGAATATTTCCAACCACTTCCCTGCTAGTGAAAAGGACACTTAAGGAATTTTCTTTATGCTGTTTTTGCTTTGTTATCTTCATACTTTCTTTTTCTTCGTTATTCAAGGTTTAAACAGCTCATTGTGTACTTTATAGGGCAAGTTCTTTCCAAGTTTATCTAATATTTCCCTTCTTTTACCCCATCTTCATTTGTTCCCCTGATATATGGGGAGGGGAGGGCCTCTTTGGATCAAGATGAGGTCAGGCTCTGGGGAAAGCCAAGCAGAAGTAAAAAGCTGCCACTGTCTCTGTAAACAGCACGGGAAGAACACTGGAGAGAAGCATTTGAATATACTGAACGGAAGAATCACAAAAAATAACCCAGCACTGAAAAGCAAACCTTGCATTAGAAGTAATTATCCCAGCAAATCAGGGAGAAGACAGGAGGTGATCTGACTACTGAGTCAATGCTGGGTTTTTAGTTTGCAAATACGGCTAAGCTGAGGTATAACAAGTTCTCCTGGACAAGGACCACATGCATTGCAGGTCCATATGAAAAATCTCTCTCTGACATGGCTGATTGCTGGGTCTTTTTCTTATACCTGACATCATACAGATAATTTGTGATGAGAGAGGAATCCTCACGTGGTAGAGGGGAAAAGGCATACGTAAAGTGAGTGCAAAGATAAAGTTCTTTAATATATCTGAAGCATTCAAAGTACTGTGAGAGAGAAAGGCTCATGAGAAAGTGAATAATGTCTTCAGAGCAAGTGCTGAACAGCATTCAATATATAAGACCTGGGGCTGTAAAATGAAAAATGGGGGAAAAGGAAAAGGAACAGGACTTTAACACAAACTAATTAAGCAAAGGGAGGAACCTAATCATACAAATACCAACAGGACTGGTGAGCTGATGCTAGGCATATAGTCTTCATACTGAAATATATTAACTTTAATTAGAAGTTCTACAGTTCATTTTTAATTGTTTTTGTTTTTAAAATAGTTTTTTATGTGTAGCATTCTAAAGAGATAAATACACACACATAGGTGTGCTTACAATGGCAGCTACAATTTTATAAATAAATGTGCATATAAACATTTCCAAACATGCCCTGCATGGTCCAGCCTCAGGAGGTGTAGTGGGTAGTTCTCCAGCTACCTGACATTTCAGCAGGCAGCACTGATGTATAAAGGAAGAACACACCTCAAAGCAAACTCCATGGCTGATGATACCACCGTGAAAACCAACCAAGAAAGAAAAAGCAGGCCAAAATCTGCACTCCTTCCCCAGTTCTCAACCCCTAAAGAGTTTTCCCCTTTTTCTCTACAGATGTCAATCCCCCTGAGGCTCCTCCCATTTCTAGAAGAAAGGAAGCTTCCCTTCCTTCTCACTGGAGTGGATGTGACACCCATGAAAGGCATAGTTTGCCCAAGGCCATTACTGCACCAGTGCTGTGCCCACCAGTCAAACTCAAGGAAGGTGAGTCTGTGCTCATGGCAGCTGCACCCTGGCAGGGTCTGGAAAATGTGCTGTGAAGTCTGTGCTTGTGAAGCTGCGAGAGCATGGACCTCCTCTCCTTGTTCCTTCTGCAGTCTCAGCAAAATTCAGCTGAAATTTCTCAGTAAAATTATTCTTTCTTTATGTTGCCCTGCTGTTAAGCACTTTTATCTCCTCAGCAACAGTAGTCTTCAATTACCCTCTGAGAGTCAGGAACACAGATAAGTCAACCTTTAGGATGCAGACCGGGATGCTGGCCAGGGACCACTCTTATTTCCTCTTAGACTCATGTCCTACCTCACATCTGTTTCCATACACAGCCACTACCCCACACTTTCCAATGTCATGTCTGGGATCGAGCCTATCCTTTAACCCACACCAATTTATTCCTGTTTTGGGATCAGGCCTAGAATTTATTTTTGGTCTGCCTATGACTTAATTTTCACACAAAGGAAAGGTGGGAGCCAAGGCGAAACACAGCTGTAGGGAGGCATGGTGCTTTCTGAGAAGCTCCTCTGGTTTGGATAAGTGGGAGCGCAGAATCACAGCCCAAGGTGCAAAGCACATCATGGCATGGTCTGAGGTCAAACTAAGAGTTTAAAGGCTCTAAATTTTTCTGAGAGCTCCAGAAAACTACAGAGGAAACTGAAGAACACATCACCTGCAGAGGGAAGATCACTGACAGCAGGCATCTGCCCCAATTCACCTTCCTTCTCCCAAGATCTGGATTTTTTCCTATTCCCAATACCTTCCTACAGTTTATCAGAAGCCTGTGGAGCCAGCTTTTGCCTGATGAGGCACAAAGTTGCTTTTAAGTATAACGTCGTTGATTTCTTGACCAAAAAGCGTGCAACTCCTCAACATCTCTTGGAAACTTATAATTCACATTTCCAATAAACCTCTAAAATTATGTGAAGCATTATGCCCATTAACATTTACCTTTAAAAATACTTGCAGAGAGCAATCTGATTCAAAATTTTAGCAGCTGTAGGCTTGAAGAGGAAATTATTAATTTCGGGCCTTACAGGACCCTCAGAACCCCCTTATCAGTTTTTATGATTTCTTAAAAATATTAGTACAAAGGCAGGCATGTGGAACTCCAATTGGGGAGCAGCAGAGCCTTGCCACACTCAATAAAACCTCTCATGTGTGCAGTGTAACTGAAATAATACACAGAGAGCCCTTCCTGAAAATTCCTCCCTGTGGATTCCTACCAAAACCAGAAAGACTAATTTAACTTTTCCCAACACACAAAGAATGGGGGTTGACCAATCTGTAATATAAATGAGTGTGTTTTGTGAATGAATTTGTTGTTATAATTAGATCAGGTTCTTAAGACACAAGACTGTTATAAGTATTTTTACCAGAGGGTTTTCTTTTTCTTTCAAAGCCAAGCCTAGGAAAAAAAAGTCTGACAAATGTTGAGACAAATTTACCAACTTCAATTCCTCAGTAGTAGTAGTATTTATATGACTAGAATTTCGCTGCACAAGGCAATGCTTGAAAGAACAGCAAACACAGGAAGGGAGCACAGGAAAGGGAAATAATGGACCTTTTGGTGGAGACATTACATCATTTGCTTTGTAATGTATCTGTATTTCACAGCTACAAGAATATCAGCCAGCTCCAAGATAAGGAACATGTTTATTGAGAGAATAAATCTATTTCAGATTTCATCATTATGTCAATATTTGCCATATTATTACTACAGTTCCTGTCAGTTAACACTCAGTAGTTAATAATACATTGTATGCAAAGGGAGATCTTCTGAATGAGCTGTGCATATAAACTGAGAATTGTCAGGTTTGGAACATGGCTCACTCCACTTTTGGAGAGTTCTTTCATTGTTGGGTGCAAGGAGACAAGAACAGAACTCCACCTGGCAGAAACCAGTTGACTTCCACCTCACAGAGCTTTGTTTTATTTTCCCAAGATTTTAGTACCAAACCTGACAACTAAGACAAATTATCAGGCTCCTGTCAAAAACCACAGACAGTCCAGGCAGGCCATTGCAGTAGAGATTTCTTCTGCCCTGTGGTATGATGTGGGTCAGTGGGAGGCCAGGGTCTGGTAATCGGGTGTTGGGGCTGGGCTCTGGCTGCAGCTGCCTGGGGAGTAACAGCTGAAGAAAGAGGGGCAGCAGCCGGTGAAGCTGCTACATGCACGTGCTGCAGACACTGCAGGTGGAAAGTGTGGTTTTGGCCAGCACTGAAATCTTGAAGTCATTGTATAGATAATGGGGCTATACTTCATTAAATGTGGGCAGGAGATGGAGATAACCCTAAGAAATATCAGTTTCTCTAAGCCCAAGGAGCAACAATGCTGATTGCTGCTCTGCTAAGCCCAAAATAAACAGATGACTTCATGGCGAGCTGCTTGCTTTACATTTTCTGTGCATTTATTGCAATGCATGCTGCCAAGGCTTATCTCCAAAGGAAGCACGTGTTTCTGCAGTACACCCAGTTACAAACACATGAAGTGGTCAGCAATATCTGGTCCCCCTCACCCAGCTCACGTGCAGTGTGTGCGTTCATCCTGTTGTTTCTGCTGCCCCTAAAATACACATAAATTACTCAGAGAGCTCGTAACTCGTTATTCAGCAGCAGCTCTCCCCATAACCCTTGACAAGGTGGATTAAGGATGCCTTCTGACTGCATTTACCGTTGCCTGGGAATGACTTTGTGATTGATGATTGATCTGGTCCGAGGGAGTGGCCTCCCCTTTGTGAGCCCTCAGTCTGCACCTTCATTGTGCCCCAGACTGGAACTTGCCATCTGTGCCTCTGGGGTTCTTCCACTGACACAGGTCTCTGCAATGTCCCTCATGCTAGGACAGGGGACTTCACTTATAGCTACAGGGATCAAAGCTATTGCCTCCCACATTACTGACTCTGACCTTCAGATCCTGGTGTTTCTCAGGAATTAGAAGCTGTCAGGTTGACTAGCTGGTTCAGACTACCCTTGCCCTATCTTCTCTGTCAGATAAGTCACGTGTGGCAATCCCCACGCTGTGCAGCGAGCTCAGGACATGCAGAGTAGGTCCCCAGACCACCATCCTCAGCAATGTACAGAACAAATAGAACTGTCATAACTCACAGGAGAACAAAGACTGAAAATTTTCTGCCTGAATTGAACACTATGTCGCAAAGTTCCATGGCTCACCAAGGAGAAAATAATCCAGACAATTCTGTTTGTTGTTATATTGGTTAATTTTACCTTGTTCCAAACTGTCCTTTATATCAGGTAAGGTTCCTAGTAATGCAAATATCATTCAGCTTTATTCAGATAAACCATGTCAAGTGCTTATGTTTGGCAGAGAAGTGCTCCTTTCTGCCAAAAAATTAATTCTGAATTCCTACAATACTCTTTGTGAACAAACAATGTTTTTATTACCTTTGTAGAATGCATCTTCCCCCTACAGAAAATATGGTTGCTGGCAGCACAAGAGATGATATGGAATAAAATTAAATCTAACATTCAAAACAATAATGAGTATTTCTACATATTAGCATTCATACCAAGCTTAAAATCAGTACTATTTGGATCACAGATGACTATTGAATGCTATGGCAAAGTAGCTATAAAAGCAACAGTAATGACAATTTAAAAATAGTTAACAGTGTGAATTGGAAGATTTAATGTTTTCTTCTTTTAATGTGCAGCCCATTCCCAGAATTTCACTGGACCGTGTGGACAGACCAACTATCACAGCTGTCTATCAAGGCTGAATTAGATGAAGACAAACAATACAGGCTTTGTGGTTCAACTGAAGCAGCAGTCTCAAAAGTTTCCATTTCTCATCTGCAGGCACTGTGGGAGCATTGTCTTCCCCCTCTCTGAAAAGAGAATGGAACAATTATGTTACCGAAATTCCTCCGCAGTGGGTCTGAAAGACTGTTTATGTCCAGCCAGGGAGACAGGGAAAACTAAAAGCTGGGATTTCATTACAGCAGGTGGGAGTAGTTTCAGGGTATATACTTCAGTGACATAATGGTACTGATTCTTCTCTTTTAGGGCGAAGCCAGTGCTGCAAGATTTACTAGCAATGGAGGAAATAGCAGTAAAAATGCAAAGTTAAATGTGGTGGTAAAATTATTAATTCGAAACAAAGTTTTACAATTGGCTTTCTGAATCAATCTGGTAATTGATTCTAACCTGGTGCTCATGGTAGTAAACTAGAAAGAAAAATATACTGTTCACAGAGAACTTTTTACCATTTACTATTTTAGGGGCCTTACTAAGTGAAGTGCTGAGTACCAGCTCTCATGGGAGTCAGGTGGGCTCAAGGGATAGAAAGCATTCACCCAATTTGTCCTAGTAGCAGTAATATTCTTATTCATTAGCAGCATTAATCAATATTTGATTTCATGCAAACACATATCCATGTGCTTTGGCATAATCTTAAGAATCCAGGTGCTCAGGTTGCCCCAGTGCTCTGAGTTCAGAAGCAGTAGGTATGAGAGTGTCAAACCGCTTCATCCTGTTGTACCAATAATTTCCTTTTTTTCACCTGAGGTTATCATAGTGCTAACAATAGCTCAGTGTGTACACACAAACAATCTGAAAGTGCTTGTGTGCAAATGGTCACCTGGGGCTACAACTGCTTGCAGGAAGAGTCAACATATTCTAGAGTGTTCCCACTCTGGTCCTGACAGAGGAAGGGAGAGCAGAGGTTGTCAGTCACCAGCAGTGCTGCTAAGAAGTCAGTGCCTACCCATGAGACAATCTGTGTTGTGATTTCCACGTACTCCCTGGTTATCAATCAATACCCCCCAAAAGTCATGTTGTCTGGCAGCAGCACCATTTGATGGCCCACTTGAAGAGCTTTCTACCAGCTGCCTCCTAAGGGAGGCTGTAAGGCTTTCACAGAGCAGCGGGTTTTACACTCCACATAAGAACACAGAGGATTCCCAATTCTTCCTGGGGCTTGGTATGAAGGTAAAAAACTTAAAAAAAACAAACAACAACCAAGTAATAATAACAAGTTATTCTCCATCTCTGGAAAAACTCTTGGCATGTTTTTCAGTGGGCTACTGATACAAGGGTGCAGGGGCCAACTCCCTCCCTGAAGTGAACAGAAAGTTTCCATTTGTGTGGCCAGAAGGTATTGGAACAGTGAATAAGACTGAACAATCCGAGTGAGAAATTTCAAAAGAAGCCAAAATCTTTGTGTTTTTAAGGTTCTGTTTAGGTGAACTAATGCTGTGACACAGTGACACTTCCTCAATCTCAATTAGTGCTAAACTAATTAAGAAAATTGTTTTACACACTGCAGTGAGTAGTACCTCTCTTCTTTCTTGGATAATCCCTAGTGTGATGTAAGGGTGATTGAGTATCTAATTACTCCTTAATTGAATGCACATTTTGTAGATTTTTAGCTAGTTCAAGCTTAATGCTTTTAGTCCAAAAGTCAAAGTCAGTGAAATTAAGTTGAACTGGGATTTGGGTATCTATTATATTAATGAATTACTTTTTGAAAGGAGCCTAATTATGAGCCAGTGCAAAGATTCCAGTTGTGTTTGTTATAGAAATACTTAATCTCTTGTCTGACAAAAGACTGATTGTATATATTGGTAGTGTTGTTATCCATGTTTACCCTTGTTTACTCTTGTTTAACAATAGCTTTCCTACTTTCTGGTGAAGTCCTTTAAAGATCAAATAGCCATTCCCAAAGAAAACCTTCCAGGATCAGGGCCATAAAGTGTAAATACCTGCAAAATCTGAGAGTTCTTCACAATACTCATGGTTTGAAAAAAAAAACTATTAACAAGGTTAATCAAAACTCAGAATGTAAAAAAAATAATTCTTTTTCCAAGAAGATTTATATCTAATTCTTTCATATAATAATTTTATGCACCTATATTCTTCATAGAGAAAATTTTCCTGTACAAAACTGGGACAAATGCAACACTATAAATTTTATCTCATAAACAAGGAGCAGAAGCAGGAGCAAAGATAAGGAGCAAAGCTGGTATATTTTTAAGAACCAAAGGTCCCAATGTTCCTACAGCAATAGAGAGAACATATTTAACAGAGAAGATATAAGAAAAGTTCAGTGAAAAGGATTATTTTTCAAAGTCTTCCAAAAGTGTTGAGAAAGTGCAAATAAAGAGACTACGGAGAAATTAAATAGGATGGCCATGATAATATGTCTTTCCATCTGATAGGGAGGAAGTAAGATGTTCCACTGCAGCAGCTTTAGGTCAAGATCACTGCACAAGATCAAAACCTTTATTGTTGCTTAAAAGTAGTCAACTTCCTTTCTGGAGAGCTTTTCCACCTCTTTTGTCTTACCATATTCCTTACTACCATTGTCTCACACAACGTTCTATCTTCTTCTTTATAGAAAGCTCTTGCCTTCTCCTCCTTAACACTATGATAAATCAAAAAGTTTAAGAGTTAAAAAAAAAATCAAAATACATGGGTGGCAAAACCAGTATAATACTGACAAAACATTACCTTGATCCTACACCTTCCTGAAAACAGCACCTGAAAGTACAGCCAGGCATGGATTCAGAATGTCTCAGAAAAGAGAACAGAGTACTTTATCAAACCTTATCTTTCTTGAAATGCTTTCCATTCCTTCCATGAAAAGGTTACAATTTATTGAATCTACATTAAGTTCTGTGGGCATTTAGCTACATCCAGCTAACTAAAATACACCTTTGTTTGTCTTGAGGTATGGGGATATATAAATGTTATTGAATAAAGTTTTGTTGGATAGCACTGCTCTGTCATAAACTCTGGTCTTATCCATAAAACGTTGCTAACAACAGTCATTGCTGACATTCTGTTTCTTGAGTGGCAAGTATCAGTTGCAAAAACATTTTCAGTAATCCAAATAATTTGGTAGGTTTCATTTGCTATTTATTTACAAAACATGTCTGCTTAGCAAGAGTTTGCATATTTTTCATTACATTGTCTTTATTCATATGAAATAATCAGAACTAAAAATTCCAGTAAGAGTAAGGACTTGTGTCTACCTGGATCTTCAGTTTCAATGGAGTAATAATGTTCTGCTTAAATTTGTGTGATTTCATCCAGGTAAAACAGAGTGCACTTCCAGTGCCTAACTTGTATAACATTGCTGAAGGAGGAAAACATTTGCAGGCTCTCTTCTCTGTCTTGTACAGACATCTGTACCTATATGTTCTTCTAGTATCTTTGATATTTGAGAGCCTATTACATTATATTTTATATGCGCTAATCTCTTTTTCTAAAAACGTGTGTAGCTTTATCAACGATGATTTAAGCTTCCTACTATTTTGACGCACCACTAATTCACAGCATTTTCCCCATAAGTGAAAATACCATGGCAGAATTTGAGCGCGTGTTCAGACTCTAACTTGTGTGTTGTGGTTGTTAATAAACACGTTGTGAGGGTGTTTTGTATGACAGGCACTCTGGGCTCCTGGCTACATTATCAGTTCCCAAGCAGCAGTCTACAAACTATACATTGTTTATGGTAAGCAGCTTGGAATCATACTCTCAAAACCCTTTTTATGAAAAGCTGATGATAACAGTGTATTATGAATAGGAAAGAATGTGTGATGCTAATAGAAACTCACAGGTCACAAAATCTAGGAGCACTTGTCAGCTTGAAGTATCTTACTTGAAGCATAAGCAGGGATCTGATTCCTAGACTACCTTATGACTTTTTAGTTTTGAAAAGGAAGCACAGTAATCTTTCCTCCTTGCTTCTTTACATGCTAAGGGATTTTGATCATTCTCCATTCCTCCACAATTTGTGTATTTCTAACAAGAGCTCAGTAATGAACTGAACGAGAACAATTCCAATATGATACTAACTCTGAAAACTCAAAATGCTTTTCTTTCTCATTTAGGGCTTGGTCACCCGCTATACTGATGCTCTGGCCTGCCTCTGGCTACCAAGTCCCTACATTCTGGCCCCCTTGCCAGAAGTACATCACATAAGCAACAGAAGTGTTTTTCTAGTCACTTACTTGAATCATCAGCAGTGGGAAAAAACTTATGCTGATATTAAAGGGTTCACTTGCAATCTCACCCTACTCCCTGCTGTTAAAATGAAGTAGTGGAAAACAACCTCAAAAGGCACCATTTTTCAGCCATTCCTGGAGCTTTCAGTTGCCTGAAGGCTCCAAAATTTGTTTTGTTTCCAGTAGGCCTCTGCTTATTGTGTGTGGCTCCCAAGACAAAGGTGTTTGGCCCTCTGTCCTACAGTCATGCACTCAAGTGTAAGCACATTCTTGAGTACTCTGAAGTGGCAGCAGAGGGTTGGGCAGTGTACATAAGATCCTAAATACAGAAGAACAATAGTCAGTTTTGGTGATAACATGAAGTTCAGTTTCTTTAAAAGACTGAAACTTAACAATTAAACCAATCACCTTTTAAGCACAAACTCTTAATTCATGGAGACAAACAATGACCAATAAAAAAATCACTTGCTTAGAAGCAGCATAAATACTCATATTTCAACAAATCTAGGAAATCAGTGTTTGCCTTTCTAAAGAGCTAGTGTTGATAAACTTCATGTCGGGTTGATTCGGGTTTTTTTAAACAGGAAAATGATAAGAACAGTCATAGTAGCCTAATGATGCATGGCTGCTGACAACTCATTCCAGCTCTGGACCTGCACAACAGGAAAGAAAAAAATCCCCAAGTGTTAGAACTTCTGCAGAGCAACTTGTTTGTGAACTTCACAAATTGCAAATGCTACCAGTAAACTGAGAGCAAAGACACATGGATTGCTAATGTAAATGTCCATTAAAATGTAAATTTCACTGAGATCTGTTTAAACACAGAAATACAGTCCACAGCATTGCATCACACTTCCCATTTCTCAAAGGCAAGGTGCAACTCCATGGCTCACTCTGTATTTGTATGTTCCGTCATATTCTATGATCTGTTATCATACAATTCACAATTCCATAAAGAGGAGAGTGCACCACTACCTGTTTAGTACCAGTTAATTCCCACTGGCAACACCAGATCCCCTGTTCAATATCCTGGGGAAAGGGCAACATAGTTTTGTTGCCACAAGAGCTGCTCAGCAGCTTCAAAAGCAAGGAATTTGCACTATCCGTTCACAAAACTCACCAGATACAGCCACCACATCACCCTGTCTCCTTGCTGTGAAACCAATGTTGTGCCAGCTTCTCCTTGTCTGCTCAGACCTCTCAGTATCATGCAGAGAGTCTCTGCAGCACCTGAAATGCAGTCTCTGTTCCTCCCACCCTAAATTACACCTTCCTGTTTCCCAGGCCTAGCAAAGCCTTGCTATTTTAATGATGTCTTTTTTTTTTTCTCTAATCTTGAATGTACAACAAGGAAAATAATAACTATATTAAGAATGTTTTTAATCTGAATTCATTTCTGCTATCATAATATACAGGACATTGGATAAACTTGCAGCTACTTGCAGTCTGAGGTCTACCACAGATGTATGTGTATGGATGAGCATGTATATGCACTTGTGTATATAAAAATTGATGCTTTCTCAGGAATTTCTGAATCAGTCACGAATGAAAAAAAGTTGAGGATAACTTGAGTAATGTATGTGGAGTAAGTATAAGAAATCACCACATTTGGAGGATAAGTATTTATGAATACAAAATAAATCGTGTCTTGAGATGGGGAGTTTTGAGACAACACACTGGAGATCAAATTCTTTAGTTTATTAATTATTCTCAGAGGAAAGCAAATTAAAGTTTATCACTCTAAAAAGAAAAAATTATTTTAGCAAATTGTTTTTTAGAACAAGCTCTTACTGTCGTCTATTAAAAGAGTCTCGTGGATTTCAATGACTTCTGTAACAGGCAGCCATTTGACCTCCTCTTAGTATACAGGAGCAACACTATTTACCTACTCCATGCATAGAATCATGTATATACACCCTGATGTATAAAGGAATGAAGACATGTAGGCATGCCATCCTCAATTCACTATCATTACAAATTCAAGTTGATATTCAAGTGTTTGAAATCAGACATCTCACTCATTCACAGATAAAGCTGTTCCACTGACGTAAAAGAGAGGAAAGGCATGTCTATCAAATCAGCTACACATAAAGCAACAAGAATCAAAGCCCTTAATGAAATGGAAGATTTAAGATTTTTCTTGTTTGATTTCTAGAAGTGATAATATTTGTTGTCCCCACTGTGAGGCTTTGCTGTATAACAATAGTAACTAAAAATCTTATTCGAAGATCATCTGAAATTATCAAGAAATAGCTCAAGGCCCATAGCAAGGGTTCTGAGTCAAGCAGGAAATACAAAAAAAGCCCAGCATTAACACTGAGAAAGTCACAAGGTTATCCCTTCTCTTTCCTTTCAGAAAAGGACCTGGGAGTCCTGGCAAACATCAAGCTCAAGCTAAGTCAGTAATGCACCCAAGGCAACAATGAAGTTCCACAGCCTTCTGGGCTGCACCAGGAAAAGCACTGCCAGCAGGGGGAGGGAAATGCTTCTCCTCAGCACTGACAGAACATCTGGAGCACTGGGTCCAGTCCTGGATTCCCCAGTACAGAAGAAACACAGACATACTGGAGATCAGCAACAGGCTACAAACATGGTAAAGGATTGGAGCACCTGTCATAAAAGGATGGCTGAGAGAGCTGAAACCATCCAGCCTCCAGAAAAGATGTTTCAACAGGGATTTTATCAATGTGTATAAATAATTTATGAGAACAAGTATAGAAGACCGCACCAGACTCTTCAGCTGCATCCGGTGAAAGGAGAAGAGGCAAATGGAGACACCTTCTGTGTCTCTTTCTTTCCCTGACAGAGTAATAAGGTCATGGCAAACTAACATTCCCCAAGGTTCTTCAAGTGGCTGTACTNTTTAAAATTAAGAAAAACCTTTTCCCCTGCAAGAGTACACAAGTACAATTTGCTTAGAGAGGTTAAAGGAGTCTTCATCCTTATGATATTCAAAACCCAGCTGGACATGGCGCTGAGCAACCCTCTGTAGTTAACACTGCTTTGGGCAGAGGATCGAACTAATAGATCTCCAGAGGCACCTTTCAATCACAACTACTCTGTTATTCTATTGTTCTTCACTGTCTAAAGCTAAACTCAATTTCTTAACCTTCCATGTCTGAAAGCAAACCTGTACTGAGCTTTTCCTCCAAACTCCTTAACACCGGTTCTTTCACTACTGGATATGATTTAAAGAGGTTAGAAATTTTTTAAATGGCTTTTTCAAAAGAAATGTGTTTGAAAACTTCAGCAACTGCAGGAGAAGAAGGATGAAAAGGTCATTTAATGGGATGTAATTGGGATGCATTTTGAAAACACTACCAAAACACAATCGAAAAACTCATTAACCTCGAGTTATATGAGAGAGATACGTTCTCAGCAGAAAAGAAGCAGAGCCAGGAGAGGCCAAATAGATAGCAGCAAACTTATTCTAAAAACCACTGGGCTAAAGAGAGCAGAGAAGCTACAAAGTTCTATCTGTTTGGTCATCCTGAAGGCCCCCTTTAGAGCCTGGCCAAACTTTGTCTTAGAACTGGAGAGGAGTATTTTGAGATCTGGGCTTTCCCATGATGGAGGAACATTTGAAAAAAAAATTAGTCCTTTCCCGGGTATTATACACCATGATATTCCATGTTTGTGTCAACTCTGCTTCTTACTCAACAAACTACAACAAATTACATCAAAGATCAACATACGCCATTTGATCAATAGCCACAAAGGGTTCAGTTTTGTCAAGGCTTAAATCAAGGCTGAGGAGCAGACGTTCTGAAGCTTTGGGAGCATGGTGTGCATAGAACCTGCATTCTGATTTAGTCAAAATTAATTAGACCTTTCAAACAATCTCTTTCTACTCCTGTGGATACACTTACAGAAACATCTTCTGTGTCTCCTTCTTTCCCTGACAGAGTAACAAGGTCATGGCAAACTAACATTTCTCAAGGTTCTTCAAGTGGCTGTACTACACTGGTTTGGAATAAAAAAGAATACTGAAAACTTTACTGACAGGAGTTCCAGCAGCCTTGGCAGAGGTGCATTGTATACGAAAAGAAGTCAACCAGTGTGTTCGTAATTGTAATATTAAAGACATACCAGAGCTTTAAAATAAAAGGTAATCTGCTCTTTGAAAAGAAGAAATGCTCCTCTTGAATCACTAGGAAGATGCTGCCCTGAAAACTATTACTTCCCCATCTGCTACTGAGTCTTCATAGCAATATTCAGCTGATGCCAGCAGTCCCAGCTTAAGGGACTTCCCTCATTCCTGTGAAGGAAGAGGATTTCTGAGGTCTCTGCTGCTCCTCAACACCTTTCTCCCAGAGAGGTGAGAGGAAATCACTACAAAGTAAGTAGGATTGTTTCCTTCCCTTTTTACCCCTTTGCATAGCAGAAATGTGAACAAAGCCATGTGATTTCTTTTTACACTTCATTTTTTTCAGCTCCCTAAACTCAATAGCAAGGATATATAGTGAAACCTTGATTAGTTCAGTGCTACTTGGACTGATGCACACAAAACTGAAAAGACGTGACCAAATAAATTTCTGAATAAATAATTCAATCAGGTGTAGAGAAACAAGTGTCATTTCTTCTGTGAGCTACACTGTGCCAGGAGTCACAGTTCTTTCTCAGTGCTTGAGTGTCCATAATTAGTATGGCCTTACTTTGCATTAAAAATTCCATCATTTGAGAATTAAAACTGCAGATTATTTTGTGAAGCACAGCCAAGATAAATCTTATTATATAGAACAAATCTTTATAAGTATTGACAAATATAAAAAAATTTCAAACATGAAAGCAAAAGGGAAATTTTTACATTTCCATTCCAGCTTTGTAAAGGAAACTCTTTCATGCTTAAAATTCAAACTCAGTGTGTCAAGTAATTTCACTGTTACAGACTTGAATTACCTGCACTGGCCTGAGGGCATTATTCACTCTCTGAGAAAAACTGTACTTTTATATTGCTATGATTTTCCCAAGTAATTTTTATGCAGAAGCTGGGATTAATTTGAAACATCCATTTCAAGATTAAAGTGACAACATTTGGTTACTGCAGAGAACCATGTAATTGACAATTGGTCTTAGAGATATGCCCAAAATTAAATATGGGAATGAGAAAAAAATATTTTAAAAAGGGATCAATGTTTTGGCTTTTTTTTATAAGTTCTGGGATGTAGATATTAAATAGGGTTATAAAATACAAATAAACTCTTGCTTCAAAAATTTTTAGATGCATACACTATACTGAATGCTTATGCTCTACGGAAAGACCATGAAATTGTTGGTCACTGTCCTAGCCAATTTAATAATTTCTATCATATGCAGGAGGGAGGATAATATTCTCACTTAGTTTTAATGGATCCATTTTTTGGAAGCACTGAACTATCAATCTTTTTTATGGGCTATCTGCTGTCCAATCATTTGTTACTTCATATAAAATTGGGGACTGGACCCAGAGCATGCTCTGAATGGGTTTAACTCCACAACAGAGACTGACATGAACTAGATAAGGCAAGAATTTAAAGTACAAATAAATATCCTTACCCAAAACTGTTTATCAAAAACCTTTTAGCAGCATGATTTTCAGATGAAACCCTAGAAGAATGATTTATTTTGTAGCTTTGAAGAAATGTGAAGATAGAAAATCTGATGCTTTTATATGATGTATTTCAAGAGTAAATAGGGTAATGGGGTGTGCCCAGTGTTTTTATTATTTAAATAAAGTTTTTTGTAGGAAACTAGAGGAAAAATTTTACTTTGTTAAAAAGCAGTAGTACTTATTGAAGAAAGCAATCAAACAGATTCTTTTCTTGAAGATGTCCCAGATTTGCTCTCTTATTATTTGCATCAAGGCAGGACCACTTCATTTCAAAATCAACCGTAAAGCTGGTGCCTCAACTCATTACTTTCAATGCAATAATTTTTCTTAGAATCAGAATTGTTTAAGTTAGAAAAGACATTTAAGATCATCATGTCCAACTATTAACCCAGCATTGCCAGGTCCACCACTAAACCACGTCCCTAAAACTCACATCTATACATCATAAATGCCTTCAGGGATGGTGACCCAACCACTTCCCTGGACTTTAACTCTTTGAATCTCATTGCCAGGTTTTTCATTAACTAAGTATAACAAGGATAGGAGTAACTGTTGAGAACTGAGGGGGTTTATTTTGTAACTGATAGGGGCTAGGGGAACATGACATGAGAGGTTTTAATAACTGAAGCAGGGCTAATGTAGATTCACATGTGTATTTCTCTCATGTCATCCTCAAATTCTTGCTCTGTGAGTCAATGAAGGCAGAAAAGAAGCAGCAACTACTTTGATGAATGAAATATGAAAAATTAGCCATGACAGAAGTTAATCTGTTTCCTCTTGTATCTTCACTGGAGTTGCCCAAAATTCAGTCTTGTTGAGAAAGAACAGCATCATAAAAACAAAAAGGCTCATTCTAGACTTAAAGGCCTCCTTCCAGAACGGCCACCCTGCTTTTTAACAGGGTGAAAAGATCCACCAATGACTGGTCTTCTAGAAACATGGTAAGAAATCAACCAGTAAAACCCAGTAACTGGGGGAATATACCACATAACCAAGGCATACTGTGCTCTTCCTCACTGCAGCAGGAGACATTTAAAGCTACAAGAAGTAATTGCAATGTAAGCCTGCATCGTGATTCACTGCCTGGATGGTGGTGAATGACTTTCTTGTTTTGTATTGCTCTGCTTGCATGCATGGCTTTTGCTTTACCTGTCATATCGTCTTTGTCTCAACCCACAAGTTCTCTCACTTTTACCCTTCTGATTCACTCCCCCATCCCACCAAGTGACTGAGCAGCTTGCAGGGCTTGCTTGCCAACTGGAGTTAAACCATGACATAACCAAACTATTATACCACAGGATGAAATAGAAATTACAGGGTCAAAATTTACAATTGTGACAATGTATCATAACATTAGCTAAAATTAAGTGCATTATCTACTTTAGCTAAATTATTTCAAAATTTTTATTTTTCCTCTAAGTTTTTACTTACCTGACTGAAGATTTATCATTGTTCTTCCTCTCTGCTACTGAAATGCAGCCCTGATGACTCTATCACTAAGTGGCTGAGTTGGCCTGAAGTTATCTCCTAGGATTCCATCAGAGCCCTCTAAAAGTTCAGCACCTTTAACATGAGTCCTCAGTCTTCGAAATTCCTCTATCTGAATGACACAAAAACAGAAATGAAGAAGCTGAGACACATTCTTCACTATGGGACTAATGATCAAAACCAGCCTTGTCCAGGCAATTCTGCAGCTTTAAAAATTGGAATGTTCAGGTACCATATACTAATATACATTAATATACAATTACAATATTACAATATACATTAATAACATTTTTAAATAGTTATCAACAATATCAAAACATTTGAGATATAGAGAAAAATAAGAACTCTTATGCACATGGTTTGGCAAACTTATCCTTTGCCTTTTTACATCTACTTTTAGGATCTATAACCGTCTTGGCCATTGCAGATTACATCCCATGAATCAACCTTACTGTTGTGTGTTGAGACTAGTAATTCTGGTCTTCTTCAAAGAAGTGCATTTCAGGTATTACTTGCTTGACTATAAATTGTTTTGAAATTCTCCTAGTGATTTATTTACTGCCTGAAACTGTTGTTATCTTCTAAACCAGAAGAATACTGAACAGCTTCTTAGGTTTAGAGGATGTCTGTGGACACTTTATATGGAAAAATACAGTTTTTGTGATCAAAACAAAATACTGCTTCAAAAGATCTGTAGATGTAGATAGTTAGAAAGTCAAATACAGTGAAAAATAAATATAAAACATTTCAATTGAGCCAAAACAAGTATGTTTCTTTCTTATAGACTCTCTTTAGATTTTTCTAAACCTAATCTGGTGTAGGGAAGAATATGAACAGTTTCCATCTTCACCCCTGGTATTAGCACCAAGTGCTGCGTGATAAAACACTTTACCTTACTGTTCACCAGTGCTGTTTTTAGGAGTCTGGTATTTTAAATAGTTACAACTACTAGAAAAATTGTTTTTCTTTGACATACTCACAAGCTGTCTTAGCTGGATGCAGCAAATGTTCTTGATGGCTGACTCCCCTAGCCTCAGCCTTTGTACTTGTACTCATCCTGTGATGCCTCACTATGCAGTTCATCTCTAACTTGAAACCAAAGATACACAGAAAGTAAAATGGAGCCTGGAGTATAAAATCATTTTAACATCCAAGACATTATAGAGTTAATTTCTGCATGAAAAACACCCCAGGAAACATTACAGGGAGAATGTAAACATGATTCCAGAATTAAATTAAATGAGGTACTAAACAGCAGGTAATGGCGTTTTTATTCTTATCCTGCCTACAGAGAATACTTTCTTACTGCAACCTGGAAGACAACTGCCCTCATTGTTGTTTTCCACTCTACAGCAGTCCTGATACAGACTCATTTACTTGGTTTAGAGGCTAGCTCTTCTCTGCTTCATTTTCCTCAAAAAAACAGTGTGCTTGGAAATCAACACTCAGCTTCTGGCAGCTGAGATATAAGGCAACAGCTCAGACTGTGAAAATGAAAAAAGCCCCTTGAAGGTGCTTTTAGAGGCAGAATCCTGTTATGGAAGATTTTTGTTGTTGTTGTTTACTTAAAGCAAACTGAAAACAAACCCACTACCAGCTTGCAATTGAAAAAGTCTTCAGAACTCAAGGGCTGGTAAATCACTGAAGGAGTGTTGTAAAAGCATCCTCTTTCACCATCTGAATCAACTCTGCAAAGTCTGAGATAATTGCAGTTTAGGAAGGAACACTTTACAAAAATGTGGCTTTTGTTTGATCTTGTGAGAATGAGATACTTCAAACAAACACAGATAAAGGAGAGGGAAGAGCAGACTCTCTGCAAAGCTGGCATTTGTGAGCTGTCTCCTACTGTAACTACAAATGCTTTGTCCCAGTTCCCACAGTGAAATCTTTCTCCAGGAGGTACTCCTCAAAAAGCAGCTTCTAGTTTCTTCAGTCAGGAGAGTAGAACTGACCTGATCTGTGTGCCTGCTCTTTAGTCTTTAGGTAAGTCAAGAATTGCAGCCCTGCTCCAAGGGGCAATTGCTTCTGAGATCAACAGCCTTGTTTAGTTGCTCCTTCCATGGTTCAGACTGCCATGACAGAGTTTGCTCAACTTGTGAGTAGTTCTGTCAGAAAAGGACACTGGCTGTGCCAACACTACTTTCCCTATAAAATTTCCATGTGGCAAGGTAATATGTGCGCCCTGCTCATCCTGTTTCACTGCTTACCACCTCCTCCCAACCCCTCACAAGTCAATGCTGTGAAGTACACTCTGCAGGACCGCCAGTGAAACAGATGTTTTAGAGGCGTATGGCTAAGCACCCTTGGATAGTCACACACTTTTACCAGGAATAGCCACTTACAAAAGTTCTTCTCATGCCCAGAAGACATTAAGGATGACCTAAGCTTGTTTACGCTGAAATCTGAGATTAAATTCTAACCAGTGCAGAGGCAAATCCACAACATGAACAGTTGCATTTCTACTGAGTAAAACCATTCATGTTCACGTTTTGTAGAATTTTTTTTACCACTCATTGTATTCAGATCCTGAACATGGAGCTCTTCTGTTTCACTTACATATTTGCTGAAGAATAGAGCACACAAAACTAAGAATTTGCATGTTTTCTATAAACATTTATTTGATATGAGGGATAGAAGCATTATCCTTCTGCTTGAAAATTTCATGTCTCCATGACACCTTCCAAGAACATGGACCTACCTCCCAGCATCCAGAATACCAAGAAGCTCTGAGTGCTTTATTTTACAGTTTACATAAATTTTGCACAATTATCACTGCAGCTTCATATGCTAGCTACTATTTCTGTCCTTTAGGAGTTTTTGATTCTGAATGAGGTAGACAAAAGGACTAGAGACCATGCCATTCAATACAAAACCAGTTAACTCTGACAATGAGTACAGCAGAACGACAGCTCCTTCTGCATCATTGTTTAAAATCCCTACTCTGAGTGGCTTAGACAATGCACTTGTTCTGGGCTTCACTGAACCACAAAGCACATTATTCACAAATGTCCCATTTTCTTAAAATATAGCAGAGAGAAGCATGACCAAGTCTTTTCCAATTATTTCCTGCTCTTTACTGGCCTAATAGGAGAGAGTTTTCTCCCACTGCATTTCAGCAGTGTACATTCACGTGTGAGGTATCTCAAAAAAACAATCAACACAGTTCGTTCTGGGCTGTGTATTTCGTAAGTCAGGTGGGGATGACAAAAATCACAATAGGAGGACAGGAATATGTACAGAATGACCCACGAAGGAAAAAACCTTTTGATGGAAGTGAAGTCTCATGACAAAGAAAATTACTTCCAGTGAGGAAACAGCATTGGATTCCAGGAAAGCACATCCTGATGCTGCAGTCCTGGATTGCTCTTTTGCTATCCATGTAACCAGCACACTCAGAACTCCTTTCACTTAACATTGACTTAGATCAGTAGCATATCAAGCAATCAGTTGAACTTATACTATCTGAAAATGTCTTCAGGAGAAAAAAAATGGCTCTCTACTTTGTAATGGTCAGCCTATTGTGCCTATGTCAAAATAATTACTTCGTTGTTTCAAAATAACAAAATGTGAAAATATTTTGTGTGTGACCATGAAATAGGATTGCAATTTTACTCATTTTTGCCCTTCTGACCCACAGTTGGTTAAACTAATCAATATTGCTGTGTTAATTGCAGAAAATTTGTATCTTGTCTCCAATATATGAACTAGTTTGATCAGAGGAAAGAAATGAAACTTATTCCATATTATATTATGGAATTCTTTATTTACTTGCTACTGACACTCAGAACTTGATTATTTCATGGCCTGAAAAATGAAAATAGAAAGCCTTGAATTTGTCTCTCACTGGCTGTGACTACAGATGCTACTAGTATTTATATAAAGCACTTGACGTTTCATTAGTATCCCAAAGAAGAAAGTTCTACAAGGTAATGACACATGTAAAAATAATGTATTTAAACCCATTAGAAATGCATTTGTACTGAAATCTATGATTTAATACTACAAGCTGGCTTAATAAAATTACATGCCTCTACCAGCCTTCCACAGAAGATTCAAAATGGTATATCCCATACTACATCCTCTTATTTTCCACACACAAAAGCCCTTGCATTTCTAATCTCTCCTTAATCTCTCCTGGACAATCTGCTCTAGACGAACCTGCTTTAGCAGGGCATTTGGAATAGATGATCTCCAGAGGTCCCTTCCAACCCCAATCATTCTGCGGTCCTGTGATTAAATGAAATCTCTCACAGGCACTCATGCCCACATGCACAAAAGAGGCCAGATATTTCATTGCAGCCAAAATGCTAATTACAATTTAAAATCTTGGAATTTTAGGCTATAGCAAAATATTCTAGAACCACCAAAATCTTAATTTGGGCATCATGGAGACCTCGCAGTACCTTTCAACTTACGAATCCCAGAATCACCTCCTCTCACTTATCCTATATTTATTTTTCATCAACATACTTATTTTATTGACATATTTATTTTTCATTGACATCTGCAAGCAATATCTGATGAAAGATAATTTTTTTATCCTACCTTGGCAAAAGACTTTCAAGTTCTTAATAATTTTCTTTCCTTCACAACCTTAACTTTAATGCTGCAACCATAAATATAGTGAGGGGTTTTTTTCTAATTGATGCTTATCTATGACAAGTGGATCATCCCGGCATAAGTCTGCTCCAATCCATCACTGACTCCAGTGCCACATCTCACCTGCACATAGTGCCACAGGAGGGAAAAGCTCCTCCATGAGCCAGCAGGAGGGAAAAGCTCCTCCATGTCTTGCATGTCCTTCATCACTGCAATGTTTCTGGACTGGGTTTATATCTATCAAAGTAAGGCAGCAACACAAACCAGCTATCCCTCACCTAACAAAGGCCATGGTTGTGAATCTCAGTCTTTGCCCCAGGCACTGTGGGTCACTCTTTTCCCCAAGCACAGTATTCTTGTGGTAAATTAGTACACAGTAATACTAACTAAAGTTGCATTTCTCTTCTTAATTCCTCTTTTGTTCACCCTCTTGCTGTCTCCCACTACACGTGGATGGCTTAAACTCAGCTCTCCTCTGCACTGACTGGATTAAAAGAGAATAGAGACTACAAAATCTGCAACGACCAGTGTCATACTGTGTCTCAGTGTAGTAGCTGCGGACTTTGTACATCTGATTAAGTCCCCTTATTTATCAATATGATATCTGGACAATTAGCTGACAAGTTAAAAAATGCACTCTTTTTTTAAAAGTCATTCTGAATCTAAAAATGCTAACAGAATGCTGTTTACTCAATAGTAAGTAATGCATTTACTCAGTAGTAAGCAATCACAAGTCTTACCTTTTCATAAACAAATAACAGATTCATGATGGGATGCATTTAAGTTGCAGCTACCAGATAAATAACTTATTGGGAGCTATTGCTTTTAGCCTATGATTAGACCTAGAATTCAGTTTCCGTAAGACAAGAAATGCTGCCAATTTTAAATTGTTAAAGATGTTAAAATACTGTGCTGACATCACCAGCAAAATTTTAACTGATTAAAGCTGAAATAATTTAAATCTGAATTTATCACCTTTTATACTTTTTTCACATGCTTCAGAGCAGGCAATGAAAATGAATGCATTCAGCTTCAGGGATTCTAGGTAGTTTCACTTAAATTAAACACACATTCCTCCAGCTGGGATTCACAGACTGTGGGAGAATATCCATCAGGGGTTTCCATTGTTTTTACTGGGATTATTTGTAGACAGGTTTGAAAAGTTTTATGTAGAAAGGCTCACAACTGTTAGATTTAATTTAAGAAAAAAATCCTGGACACTTTAAAATACATACGTGTGAAATCAAATTTAAATAGGTAGTTTCCATTTGGCATTTATTATAAAACTGAATTAAAAATAGAGCCAGATAAATTAAATATAGTTCAATGCAATCTAGCCAGTCTGTACTACATTAACATTTTTCATTCTCCAGGACGTAGTGTCTCCCTGTGCTTTTTTGTTCCTTTAACATCAAAAAGCAGTGATATCTGAAAGCTTACAATTACAAAGAATTGAATTTCTTCTGCCCACTGACTTCCTTTTTCCTTTTTCATTCACTTACATATAAGAATTATTTTAAATGCAGATGATAAATGATAACAAGGTTTTTCATCTCTGACCTTTGCGTTGCTTTCAGTGACTCAAAAGGTTTAACCTTTACTTGAAAAGCCATGTACTGATCTAATGGGATCTTTAAGGAGAACAGACACGACGTTCTGATACATACATTTGCACGCTATAACCTTTAGCTCATAACCATATTCCAAGGTCACTTTAAGCACAGCTGTTACCTGCACTTGGGACACAGTCAAAGGATAGCGAAATAATATCCAGGTGACACCTTCACTGCAGGGTGGAATGGTTAGAGAGCCCTCATACACCCAGTAGTCACGCAGAAGAGGATCTGAAATCAAAAGAAACGCGGAACTTTAATGTATTAAGGAAGTTAACGGTGTCTTTCAGTCCTGGCAGCTTGTGACAGCCGTGGGCTCGCTCGCATGATGAAGTTAGTATGCAGCAAGCTAAGGTGTGAATTTGTAACCTGCCAAGCACTGCCCACTACTTCCTCATATGAATGTGTGTGAGCTTGTGGTCATTATATTACAGTAAGTTACCCTGCAGATGAGCATTTTAAATATGAAAATGCCACTTTGTGGATGCGAAAAGTAACGAGTGCACAGCTCTTTAAATTAACACAGCAAATAAGCAATGTTATGGGAATAAAAGAATTCCTGTTAATGTCAAAAGCTAAAAGAGACATTGAATTTTGTAGGCAGAGGGGCTGTGGTGATTGAATTTTAACTGACTTCTACATTTAGGATATGTCTCAAGAATTAATTTTATTTCATTTTTTAGAAAAAAAAATCAATGAAAATTCAGCTGAAAAAGAACTTTTCACTTTGCAATTCTGGTGACATATTTTTTGAGATGCACTGGTGCTTCCTATCTTTGGAAAAGTGAGTTTAATTTCAGAGGGGGAAAACCATCAAGGTTTACCTTAGAATTACATCTTTTTTTACGTTTATATATTTATTAATAGGTTTATAAATAAGTTAGAATAAAACAGTTGTTGCTGAAGAAAATGTACAACATTTCGTCCATGCAGAGTTTTAACTCTACATACAATACATTTGATTTTAATTATTTTAATTTTAATTTCTCATAGATTCCAATCACACTACCCTTCATTAGTGAGACTACACATGGCTTTCCCTTGCTGCTGCAGGCTGTACAGCGTAAGTACGGAGAGGAAACTGCCTGACTGTAAAAGAGGGGACAAGAAACAAACCTAGAGAGAAACTGGAGACAAAGGGTGGTTAATCACAGCACGGAGAGCCAGGGGGAAGGTTGTGACTAGCTTGACAAAGACAGAATGGGACTGGAAGCAAATAAACCTGCTTGGTTGAACTAACCTGTTACTGTCATTTCACTACTAGCTCAGAGGAATATCAGTAGAATTAAATCTTGCTAATGAAGCCTGTGATTGTCAGTGAATGCATTTTGTTTTGTTGGTGTAGTTGTCTTTCTCAGTTAGGAAATTATGTAGCAAATCCATTGACAGCAAGTTGCATTATCAAACACTCAAAAGTTAAGAACTGCAAGAATTAATTCAGCCCATCCTGTGCATGCATCGTGACACAGCGTTGTTACATGATCATGTGTGTCTTTTTAGGAGAACTTTTCATCATTCATTTGCAAATATGGATGATTTTGTTTTGAAAAGTACATAATATTATTTAGAATTCTCAGTACAATATGAGGCACTTGGTCTTCTTTTTCCCATGCTATTCAAATCCTGCTTGTTAGAATATTTTCTCATTTTTCATATTTCTAATACACTTATTTCTCCAGTGACTGAGAGCTTAAGTGAATTAATGTATCCTCCCATACCCCTGTGTGATGAGGAAGGACAGATTATCCCCTCATTTTAAAGATGGGGAACTGAGGCAGAGAAGTTGAGGTCAAATGCATCTATTCATTTGAGGTGTTCAATATGACATGATTAGAACCTGATAACTCAGAGTATTTAACTTTCTATAGCACATAATACAGTCAGAGCACTGCTCCCATTGACTTCTCTTGGAGGTGTAAGCACTCAGCACTTCTGCAAATCAGACCCCATGATCTCAAGTCGGGCACCTAGAAAATGAGGAACACATAGTTAGAGATGACTTGTGAAAATTTTTGTTTATGTGACTTGATCAGCATCAAACAGGAACTGTGAGGCGGGGGTCCTGAAAGAATAACTGATGGTCATGCAATCAGGTGATGTTTCATAATGGATACGCATGAGAGGCACAGGCTGCCTTAATTCCTGCAATTCCTAATTGCTGAGCACTTGACTTTGCAACCTGGACAATATTCTTTTGATATAATTAATATCGTTTAATGTAGACCTGGGCTATTTTGAAAAATTAAAGATCTTGCCACTATGACAGAGTTTAGCTCAAATGGATTCCTTGCAGAAACATTTCTTTTTAGAAATGTTTTTTTAAAAACTCACATTTCTTACCGTTACTCTTTAACTTTTAGCTATATGAGTTTGAATTTGCCTCCCTTTGTCACTACTCCTTTTATGCTATACAACTGTCATTGCATTATGGCATTGCCTTTTGATGCTGCCAAAACACTACTTTGTTAAGTAGGTAGCCTTACACTTCCTATTGTATGCCAAAGTAGAGAAAGGAATACAGCTGCCTCTCTAGATGGGATGATAAATCCTCAACAAAG
Source organism: Melanocharis versteri (assembly GCA_013397845.1). NCBI lineage: Eukaryota > Metazoa > Chordata > Aves > Passeriformes > Melanocharitidae > Melanocharis > Melanocharis versteri. The sequence goes on from VZTG01010316.1 coordinate 1,416,434, forward strand.
CTAGCCACGGTGTTGCCAGCAGTGCACAGACTACGGTATCCCATCCCACTCACACGACAAAGGTGCAGATTTACAGTAAATTCCAAGGGGACTTCATCCCTATCCCTGTTAGCACCACTAGGTGCAAAATTCATTACCACCTTATGGGACACACTCAGGTTTGCAACTTAGGCTAGGCTTTAGACTGTCTCAGCCTCTGCAATCAGCTACTAATCCACACACACGAAAGTAAGCAAAGGCACCTACCTGGCAATAAAGAGTTGGGATTAAAACAGGGTATTGTTTTGGACTTTCCCTGAAAAAATGAATACAAATCAATCTCATCTCTAGTTTCTTATTAAAATGCTGATGAACGTGGAGGTAAAACATATTTGGTGTTCTTATAACATTAAGCCTTGAATTCCTGAGGAAAGCAACCTCATCAACAGCTCCCATTTAATCATCATTGCATTTGTCCTTGCAGCTACACAAACACATATTTTTATTTTATTTTATTTTATTTTTAAGGTTATCCCATCAATCTGTTAACCTTCTGCCTTTAGCACCTGGATTTCTTCCAGGTCCCAGCCTTGAAATTCTCTACATGAAATTCAGGGGTTTCATACAAAAAGAGTTAAAAAAACAAGTGCCAAAGTGAGCTTTTCTCAACTGACGCAGATAACACTTAATAAAATAATGATGTTCAACACATTTAATGCATAAAAATGTTATGTATGCCAAAGTGTGTTTGATGCTGACCCTTTAAAAGTCACCATTATAACACAGTCACACAATTGTGAGGCCTTTCATGACCTTCCTCTGCTTGGCTGTTGTCTCAGTAATGAAATTACAGAGTTCCATGCACTATTGTTTTCTCTGTCACTTTCATAAACAAGGAGTTTGTAATATTAAACATCATGACTCGAGTTTACCATATATTATTTGATTAAAAGATTTCGATTCCTTTCTAATTTTTCTTCACTTCAGCATCTGCTGAAGTGAATGGTTAATCTCTTTAAACCAATAAAAAACGTGTCATCAATACATCTCAAAATCCTTTTAAAATCAAAGGTATGTATGATTATTTCTATGTTACAGATCATGAAGCAGAGAGATGGAACTAACTTGCTCAAGGTCATTTAAGATAGTATCAACATTTTGGAGAGCACTCGTATCTCCTCAGTCCTGCTAGGATTATTATCTGTCCTTCAGGATCCCCACACATAATCCAGCTCACAAGTTGGCATTGTGTTTTTGCTGATTTCCCACTGCAAGTTAATGTGGGTGCTCAGTTCATCTGTGCTTTTCCCCTACAAATTAAAACCAGATAAGTTTGGAGACATGGCTGCTGGTGTTCACAAAGCATGTTGCAGTGCTTGCACTCACACTGACTCCATGAAAATCACTGAAAAGGTAGGACTTGCAATCAGTTACTGGTACAGATCAAACTTTCTGGCCACCAGGAAAAGAAAAAAGTACAAAAAATGTATATTATCTGAATACCGTGAAATGCTGAGGTTTTCATGCAGGCCTCCTAATGATGGCTGTCACATGTCGTTTTACTACAGACACATCTGAAACCTTTCTCTTGGCTCCATACAGACCCTTTGCTCACTTTCTGGTCATTAAAGAAAGCACTGCTTCAGACAATGCCTTACCTTGTACTGGATGTCCTGAAGAATTTCAGTTACAGCCTTTAGGCCCACATGCTCTTTTCCTATCTGAAACACAGCAAGCAAAGGTGAGTTTCAGTATCTTGGGATTTCAGAAACTGTGAGGCAAAACACAGGTCAACCAGAACAGTAAGTACTAAAGCTGTTTTTAGTTTAGCTACACAACCTTGTGTTAATCAAATACACTGATACATGACAACTCCAAAAAATTAAATCATTATAAAACCACCAGCCAAAAGTAAATGGCTTAAATAACTTTAAAGCAGAGACAGGAACTCACAGAACAAGAGAAAGAGTCATAATTAAGTCTGATTTTGATTAAGTCTGACGTTTTGATTAACCCTGTTTTGCAGCACCTAGTCTATGTGGAGTCAAAATCGTGCAGTATTGTGCCATATAAAAGCCAAGGATACAGTTTGTCCTCACCAGTTTTTGCTAGAAAAGTACACAGAAAGGAACAGAGTGAACAAGCACAACACACACTTTTTGAATTTGTTCCCATAGCGTTGCAAATCTGGCCCAAGGTATCTCTGAAGCTCAGGGGAGTTTTTCCCTGCCTGCAGAGCACAGAACAGCAGATTCCCTCTCTCACAGCATCTCTGGGATCCTGCCAGTGAAAGCCAGGCTCCCGGCAGGCTGCAGCACTGCCTCGACTACACGCCTGTGAGGCATGGAAGATGGGGCTCTAAAGACACACATTGAGATAAGAGATTCTAATTTTATATGGACGTTGCTCACTCTGCATACTGAACTCAGCTGCTTCTGACTCAAATCACCCACTCCAGGACCCTAGTTTTGCCTTCAGAATGAAATCAGAAGAGGCAGAATGGCCTTCCACGTGATTTCTTTGCCAACATGCACAAATACGAGGTGAGGAAATAAGCCAGTGTGAGTGAGAATGAGAGAGCTAGACCCTGAAAAATTTGTTTGCTTTTCGTTTCTCTTGGAATAGAATGACACAGTAGCCACTGGAAGGAAACAACTGAATGTCAACAAAAGGTACTCTGTTAATTTCTAGGAATTTAAGAACGTTTTCTTTTGTTTTAGAATGGAATTTCAATTTAAAACCTTCAAAGTGCATAAAAGATATTGAAGTCACTTCAAAGATACTGCTTCTAAATTAATAATCCCCAAGGGCTGTCACTTAAATCAGTGAAAATATTTTCACTGACCTTAAAATAATGTATTTTGAGAACTGTGGTGTGAAATCATTTTTCCATGCCTTTACCAAGAAAAAAAATGGTCACCAAATTTCCACTCCCTGTTGCTTTAACAAACAGCTTAAATACTACTTTTCCTTGGTCAATTGTAATTATATGATGCCTTTCTTGGCTAATGAAAAAACCTTTTTGGAATGCTTAAGAATACTGGTGTGGGTGAGAGACCAAAAATGGAAAATGTATCATGGAAGTTTCAAATTTATTTAAGAACTTATATATAACTTTCTAACTGACTTGAAGGTTACCTCTGCTGGAATGAGAAGGTGACTTACATAAGCAATTATCACACAGCCCTCTAGGACACAAGACTGAAGGCTTTCTAACTTCCATTTTTAGCAGTTCTATCTGAGTGTTGAGGCAGTAACCAATGTACCTTTAAATTCAGAGGTAAAGCTCAAAGGCACTCATAAACTCGTTTTGAAATACGACAAATTAATAATATCTCTGTGAAAGAAAATCCATTTGATCTAAGCATGAACTCTAAACCTATTCCTCCAAACCCATTTAAATGAAACAGTTTGCCATTTCTCATGAGGAAGATGAGAATCCGGTATTTGAGGACTAAAACTGAAAATCTTTATAGGGTGCAGACCTTGAAAAACCTTCAACAGCAATTAGATTATAATGCTAACTTCCCAGATTTCATTACTCCTTGTCCCCAGGAAGCTTTAAGCCTCCTCACTGCAGGCTTTTCTGAGCATCTCTGGCAAGTCTTGTTAACACTCAGTCTCTGAAGAAGTAATATGACTCCACCTCACATTTGTCCTGTGTGAAGAAACACACTCGTCCCCGTGTTCAGGAAAGCACAATTCTACTACCAGTTTTCAGCAGTGCCAATGAGTCAGTAGGCTGTTTTGTTAATCTTTCCTCCTGCCCTCTATTTCCTCCTCTCCTCTGCCTACTTCCTCAATCCCCGAACAGCAGACCCAGCCAGGAATTAAGAGAAATACATCACAGAGATAGTGAAGCACTCCTGACAGCCCTCATTCTGCCCTCAGAGGAACGGAGACTGGATGTCTACTTATAGCCAGAGTCACAGAAAGATGCCTAACTAGGTATTATCCCTTCTTTAACTAACATACTTCCAATACACTGTTTAAACAAGAATTGATTGCTTAGCACACATATGGAAGACACGACTGAAAAATATCTTTCAAATAGAATACCAGCAGTCATATATTGTTTTCTGTTATGAAATCATTAAAAATTAAATAACATGGGAAGGACCTCATTACGCTCAGACAAATGACAGTGCATTGTAACAAGTGTAACATAGGAAACTTACCTGCACAAACAAAGCAATAATAGCTATGCCGTGCTTCTTCCCTACTGCCTCATCAATGCTGCTGTACAGTGTGGAGTTCCAGTGCATTAGATGAAGCTAAAACAAAGCAGTGCAAATAGAGCAATAGAGAAATATGTTTTGTAATTAAAAACACCAGCAATTAACATCAATTAACAAAGCCTCAGCATGTTGTGTGCGCACATGCATGACTACACATATGTGAACGCTCATGGCTGTGCATGTAGGGATAAGTGGATTTACTATCGTCAATATCAGGAACACCAAGAAAAAAACCAGATAAAGTTGCAGATAAAGTGATGTACAGCCAGTTACCAGAAATCTACATCAAAGATGTGAATGACTACAGTAATGATGATTTAACAACTCCCTCAACCTGAATACTGAAATAATGTCAGTTAATGAAATCCACCAATATTGCCTCTCAGCCGGCCAGCTCTCTCTCAGTGTAGGAGAATTATTATGGACATAGGCTGTCCAAACACACGTTAGACTGACTGACTGTACTATCATAACATCACTTGTCTCATACACTACTTCCCAAGACGAATCCCTCAAATGCCAGTAGTAAGAGTAGAAGTGATTTCAGAAAAGTTTAAATATAGAGAAAGTCAAGCAGAGAAAAGTGGCTCGAGGACAACCTTAGCGATAATGCTGAAAGAAAGGGATGGTAGAGAGCAAAGGAGCTAATGCATGAGTACATGGGAGGCAGTAGACATGGATTGTAAACATGAAGTCTGTTCTGGTGAAGTGTCACAGCATAATTTGGGAAGTGGTGTCTGAGAAAAGTGCTGGAAGACAGACTAGCAGGAAGGTGGAAAGAGAGGAAAGAAGGCATGGGAGGGAGAGGAAGGGAGCTGAGGAGGAAGAGAAAAGTACTGGAAAATAGAGTGACATTTGGAAACAGAGGCAGGGAGGGGGGGAGGGAGGGAGGGGGGGAGGGAGGAAGGAAGGAAGGAAGGAAGGAAGGAAGGAAGGAAGGAAGGAAGGAAGGAAGGAAGGGCACTATCTACTGAAAGGTAATATGCATGTCAAACATGAGTTTTTCCAGAAATAAATGTGAATGTAATCTCTGTACCTAGGTCTGATAACACTGTAGAACTTCAACATCCTAAGCACAGCTGCTTTGAAGTTTATCTGCCAACTTTTGCAAATTCCACATAGATAATACAGGTAAGAAATTACAAACTCTTAGATTTAATTTTCATTGTAAAATCATGATCAATGTTTTGTTCAGTCATGTGTCTAAGAAGTTAAAATGTAATTTTGATAGTTAACATTGTTTCCACCTTCAGCAAAATTCGTTTTTAAAGCAGTATGTCTTCCTATTATGTATTTTATTTCTGCACAGAAACAGCCTCTGTGAAATGCTTATTGCCCCTTACACAACAGGAGTTCACTCAGGCATCTCAGCATTTCAGAAGACCAGTTCTTCAAGCAATCACTCTCCACTTATTTATTTCCAATAAGAATTTTAGGCACTCCTACTGATGGCTGTTAGTCCAAAAGTAAATACGTACTTTTAAATGAACATATTGTAAATTGAATTAAATTCCAGATTATCATACAATTTTATTCATTTTGATCAAGGGCATCTGCTGTGGTAAAAAAAATGAAACATTTTTCTTAGCAAATACAATAAATCATTTTTACATGAGAACACGAATATAAATAATCTACTTGCCCACGGCTACAAAACTTCTAGACATACAAATGCTTCCTGTTTGAGCTAAGCCCATGGATTTACTTGGCGGTGTGCATTTTATCATGTATAAAAAGCTTTGTTTCACGTTTGGTTTGCCTTTGGCTTTTAAAGCCAGAGGATCACATAACGAGGTTTCAGTCTCCGAGGCTCCCGTTGGCAGGCACAGAACCACCACCACCTATGGAGTGGAGATAAAGCCAAAGCACCGCAGAGACGAGCCTGGCGCTCGCACCAGCTCCCCACTAGAGGGGGATCACGGAGTCCCACAGTCCGCACCGAAATCCTGACGTTAAGAGGGAAATGTGAAAGGGAAAGGTCGTGGTGACCGCAGTGGGCATGGCAGCTTCCTCGGTGCTACGAGGACAGCGCTGTGTGGCACCGCGACCCTCTTGGCTGGACTTGTCAAAGCAAGCTTTTCCCTTGGTGGCTGGAACAATAGCGCCGAGAGCGATCCCCAAATGTACAAAAACCGGGACTTTGCCTATGTCAACAGGCGGGTCTTGGCTAAAGCTGCTGTGGCATTCCGCGTGTTGCACTCACTTGGAGCTGAAGTCTAATCTGACATCTGTCGGCGTTCTGACAGCAGCACGCTTTCTCTAAAGATCCCAAAGGAAAGTGCTGAAACCCCGGAAAGAGGAAAATGAACAAGCACTTCAAATCGTGCAAGCCATGACCCCGGTTTATCCAGAAACAGATTGTCCTGTTAGGCAGCAGGTTCAGCAGGGCACAGACTTCCCTATGATAAGGCCACATCATCTAGAAAAACGACACCAAAACCTCTGTGTAATGCTATAAAACGTTAAGAGCTCTAGAATTCATCTGTGCAACAGCATGACAAGAGCAGCCTGCCAGGAAGATGTGATGCAAAATACACTTAGCTGCTGCATGAATGAAGAACCACAGTGAGAAAGGCCCTGCAGCTGGAACTGCTTTCCAAGGAATGTACCTACTAGCCAGCACCTTTTCCCACATCTCCAGGGGACATGGGGATACTAAATTAAATATTAGCTACACATGTCAAGAGTAATTTTAGGTTTCTACATCCTCTCCCAGACTTCTTTCTTTCTACCAGCTCAACAGAGATCAGGATGGTCTACTAAAAAAAAAACAAAACAAAACAAAATAAAACACCAGAACACCACTTGAATATAAGGAAGAACTTCTTTACTGTGCTGATGACCATGCACTGGAACAGGTTGCCCAGAGAGGTTGTGGAATCTCCCTCACTGGAGATATTCAAGAACTGTCTGGACACACTCTTGTGCAATGTGCTCTAGGACAACCCTGCTTAAGCAGGGAGGTTGGACCAGATGACCCACTGTGGTCCCTTTCCATCTTATGCATTCTGTGATTTTGTGATATCACAGAGACAAGAAAGGCATACATGTAAAGGTAATGTTGACATCCCCAGACTAGGTTCAGGTTAATAAGCATCACTAAAGGTACTGAAAAATAGGCCATCAGCACTTTCTGGCCCAAAAGTTTCTGTAACTTTGAGTGTCTGCTCAAGGATGTTTAAATCCCATAGTAGGGTCCTTGGAACAAGAACCATTATTTCGTACTGGGGTGCTAAACATCCAAAGTAGAATGAACTTCTATCTGCGTTTAAGATGCTACTGTTAAAGGTGGTGATAATTACAGTGGATTAGTGATTTTTTTTTTTACACAGCAGGTTGCAAACTTGCTGTCATAAACACTCAAGAAAACAGGTAGAGAGCACTCCTAGCCCCATGACAGCAGATGGCTGGGGAGTACAACAAAAAGTGGTCAGGCTCATATGCCCTTCCTACACAGCATCCCATATTGGTACTGCTAACAACAGCACACTGGATGCACTGCAGTGTATTTATTATATTTCCGTGTTGTGACTCTAGGTGATATTCAGAATTAGGTGTTCACAGAAAATGTTCTATCATTAGGGATTTACAAACTGAAATTAGACAGGCAACCTAATGGAAAATAATAATTAATACCATGATATTTCCTAGCAGCAGGCCAACAAATCTTTTGTTTTAACTTTATAAGACCACACACACACACTGAAATAATCAATCAGATGTTGATATGCACCTAAATAAATGGAAATCAAATTATTTCTTCTACAAAGCAGGAAAAATGTTCAAAGCAGGACTGGGTAAGTACATGAAAAAGTCATTCAGAAAGTGAAGTAGCAAGAAAGTAGTAAGTATTTGTAATAGTGTGTGGGTTTTTTAAATCATGTTTTACCCTGTGTATTTGTGGCTCTCCAGAGCTGTTCTGACTTTTGTGTCTTCTTTTTTATTTGTAATATAACATCAGATATAAACATCAGATAACAGTTTTCAAAAAAAGATGGCAACAAGTCTACAAACATTACAAAATCTGAACTCTTTAGAGTACAGACCACAAACAACATGGCCTATAACTCTTGTTAATATTTATGGAAATCAGATGTGCACAGAGGTAAGACCTCAGTGCTTTCACAAATCTTGAAACTGTCAATATGATATAATGCCCATGCACATGGACAACATCATATCCATGCATCTGTATCTCAAAATGAGGAACAATCACAGAGGCTATTATCGTTCTATATTTTGGTAACCTTCACTTTTACATTTATTTGAGACAGCTGTTTGAAAAGTGCACACTCGCAAGGCGTGCCACCCTCTGATACGAACATAACCATGCAGGAGTTTTTAAACAATCAGCTGCAGTGCATTGGCAGCTTCCCATTGTGTGGTTTTCATTCAGAGTACAAAGCAGCCGCACATGTCAGTGTGCCAGGAGGCTCTGCTCACCTTGTTAGGTAATGTTTTGATACTTGGTAGTTATGATGGTTCTACACAACCGAAATGAGTCAGCTATGCTGTTACCGATTATCAGTGGCTGGCTTGACATGCCAGACAGTACATTTTTACAAAAAAATCAGAAAGCTATCAGAAAATCCTTAGCACTCAAAAAATCCACTTTTCTCTTGAAAGAAACATAATTTTGAGCCTTTTAGCACCACAGCTGTAAATCAAAGAATTGTAGCAGTGACTTCTTTAAAATCAGATAAACTGAAAACTCATGAAGGCAAATGATAATAAAGTGCTGATAAAGTTGATTTGCTCTGTGAACAGCGGGAGCGACTCTCCTACACAGCAAAGATTAAGAAATCATTCCAGGTAGCAGAGCAAACCCCCTGGAAGGATTATTCTGTATGGAACAAATTCTGCGAAACTTCTCAGTTTTCATCCAGTTCCCACTCAACCAGAAGGCTACTGAACCCAATCCTTATTTAGGAAAAGCTGACAGATATTTACAGGGGGCCTGTCTCAAAACAAGACTTTCTGAGTATGGGCCAGAGATTCTGGCTTTAAAATCAATAAAACAACTAAAACTCTACTCCTTAAATCCATTCCTTTCTCTACCACAGAAATACCTTCTATGTCAATTTGAAAAGGCCTGATGGTAGATTTTTATACAGAATTGGAGTCCTGGGATGACAGATTCTGGCAGGAATCAGGGTCATTGTATGTGACCTAGTACATTCATCAGTTCTGGAAGCCAGTGTCTCTCAATAAAAAAACACAGTTACAAAAATGTACGTTTTTCCCGTCTGGGGCACTGACTGTTCTGTGGAAATCTGCAGGGTTGTAAGCTCACTGAGAGCAAAAATGATTTTTTAAGCTCTGTTGATGACCTTACTTTATTCCCAGCTCACACATAAAATACATAATGACAGGATAATTTATGTTGGAAGTCACCTCTGAAGTTCAACTGTTTCACAGCAGCACTAACTTCAAAGTTAGCTACTAATTCAAAGTCAGATCAGGTTGTTCAGGTCCTTGTCCAACTAAGTTTTGCATTTCTCCAACGATGGAGGTCTCACAACCTCTCTAGATAACCTGTTCTGTGCTTGACCTCCTCCATAATTTATTTCTCCTTCTACCTAATCAGAATCTCTCCTGTTGCAACCTGTGTCCCTTGCCTCTTGTTCTTTCACACTCCTCAGGAGTCTGTGTTTGGGAGCCTAGGCATGAATTGTCTGTGACCTCCAGATCAACATCTCTTGACTGACTCCTGAATGATGCCTCTTCCTCAGACCTCCTCAGTCATCCACCTGTGTGAATGACTATGTTTCACCTAAGCTTTCTTTCAACTAAGCTTGCCCAGCTCTTACAATGTCAGGGAAGTTGCTACTAGCTCTGTCCCTTACTGTGACATGCTGGTGTGCATGTATCACCCAAATGTCAGACCAAACACGACAGAGGCTAATTCCTTACAGGAAAATACATTCTGAAATAAATCACAGCTCATCACTGTTATGATGTATCTGATTAATGGTAAGGGGAGAAGGACTCCATTGCAAGAGCTTGTGACATGGGGGATTCTGTTTAACAGGCTCCTGTTTGTGCTCTATGCACAGTAGAAGACTATAATTTTTAAATAATTCCTCTTTAGATCGATTAGAATATCTGATTGGGACACAATTGTCAGTGGGCTTGCTTGACTCTATACAGCTGGCACAGTCATCCATTGCATTTTTTCCACTCTCTACACTCTTGACTGAGAAGCTAATTATTACAAAAGCTTCTTTCTTCAGTGCATGCTGCATCATGTGTAAATTAATCTTCTAGTAACCTTTGTTCCTCGCTCAGAACCAGGACATACAACTATTCCTTGTTAGCTGTGCAACCAGCAGTTACAAGCTCCAGAAAAGTCTGCTTAGTCCAATAATATTACAGGATAGAAGACACCTCTCAACTAATCTCTCAAGGACAAGAGATTTGTTATTGCTCTCATATCTCCCCAACTCTTATTTCAAGTCATACAGGCTGTACATCAAAATACTAATAGTTAGGGGAATATTGCATCACCACGTCTTAACCAGAGGGGCACCTAAAACATGTCAGTCTGGAAATTTTGAGCAGACTGGGTTTTGTGATATTTCTGTCACTGCTGAGAAACAGTGTAGCTGAAACTCTCTTTTGAAATACCATGTCAGGGATAAATCTATATCTCTAAGGTAAATTAAAGCAGCCTTAGAATTCCTCTACTAAAGATTGTAGAGATAGGAAATGTTCTTCTGGACTCACCCAAGTTTGCCTGGGATCAGTATATTCCAGTTTCATCCACAACATGCCACAAAAGTGGAGTAGGGAACAGTAAAAGTGGCAAACTCTGTCTACCTAACGAGGGCCAGCATGAAGGCTTTTTCCTGGATTGAGAGGGATGAAATGAAGCTGAGGATTTCAGCTAGTAATAATGGAAGGCAACACGGTCCAGTTGTACAATAATGATGTGTAATTTCAACAGCACAAATATTGCGTAAGCAACATCTCAGGAGAACAAAATGTGGAAAAATTGTGTCTTGCTATTTTACATGTGCACAAGAATTTATGAGTTGATACTTAACTTGGCACTCAATTGTTTCAGGAAGCAATTGACTAAGCTGTTGGCAGTGACCATAACATACAGTAATTAAGTTCCAAATCCTCACAAGGGGACTGAACCAAGGATATGACCAGGGCACACAGCTTCCAGAAAAGTGATTAAAAATACAGAAAGTTAGTTATTAACAGCCTGAAGGAGAGGTTTAGGAAAATAAAGTTAATGGAATTGATATAGAGGCTGTTTAAAAACATCTTAGGAGAAGCAAGAGTACGTGTACATACTTCATGCCACAAAACAAAGAAACAAATACACATAAAGGAACAAAGCCTTCATGGTTAAACATTATAGTTCAGTCAACATAAACAGGATTCCTTTGAAAATGCAAATGCAAAAAGAAGCAAATTACTAGATCATGAACTCTGGGCAAAATGAAGAAGAAGAGGATGAGAATGTCATTAGGTTATAAATTAGTGCACTTGGTTTATGCTTCCAGACTTGAATTTTTCAAAGCTTCTGTAGTGGATAGGCGCCAAAATGCCACTGGATTTCAGTATAATTTAAATCCCCTTTAAAATTCCATACGTAGATCACTGTAATGAAAAAATTACATAAATTGAACTCTTTGCCTATCTTTGAAAGCAACACTAAGTTCACCACTAGGAGACACAACTGAAAGTAGTGCCAATGAGCACAGATGAAAACACTGTTAGCATTAAAAATCTCCTGATTAATATAATGTAGGAGAAGAGAAAGCACAGTTACTGCTGAACTTCTGCTTGTTGTAATTTATTGAAAGTGTTAAAGATCGAGCAGATCTGGTCTGCACGTTAATCGTCAGGCTCCAAGCATGTCCAGAACAAGATGACATTCCCTGAACAAAGAAGTCTGTAATCTAAGATCAGAGAAATTAGGTGCACGTAAATCAAGATGGAGCAGAACACAAGGTATCCTGGAGATACTGTTCAAACAACTTCGCAATCACAGGGTGAGATACTACATGTTTCAGGTCTAAAGCTAAATTCACAGCTAAAACATGCTGAACAAATGCTTGACTAGGACACCAGGGTGGTGCAGAACCTTTGCTGACTGGTGCTCTCCTCTCCATGAACATCTTTGAAAGAAAGAAGAATGGCTGGAAAACAAGTGATTTTTGTTGAATCATAAAAGGAAGGACTGCAAAGACACCTTCAAAATCTATTCTCTTTCCAAACGAGCCAGACTAGTGAAAGCAGAAGTAGTCTAAGCAATTGTGTGGCATACCTTCAGATGTGCCACTCAAAAGGTAACGAATCGTGGGACTATTGAATTATTTGCAGCATCTCAGGAAACACTATTGCAGTTTCTTTCAGCGAACTCACAAAGAAGTATCTACATAACAGAATAATAAAAACATTGCAACATCTAATATTAAACAGGAATCTCTGTTCCCTTTGAAAAGTCTAATCACATGCAGCATCCTCATTTCATTTTACACAAAGAACTATTGGTCCATTAAAAGAATGAAATTAACAGCAGGAAGTACTGATGTACATGGAAAAACTCAAAACGCGACAGCGACAAACAGTAAGCTAAAAAGAAAATTAATGGGAACCATAAATATACAGCGAGTGCTCTTCTTTCTTAAACGTTAGCTTGCCTGCTTCTTAGGAAAATCACTGGCAAAACCATCATAGGATTTAGGAGAAACCGAGGATACATAATTTTTCATCTGTGTGTATTTATTTTTTCTTCACGTTTGAAATCACAAGCGCAGCTTATGTCTACTGGCACACGCAGGAGATTAAAAGAAAACAGGAATTAATCAAAATTAACATTTTTTAACTGTAATACAGGCTAAGAAAAGGACTGAAAAAGGCAAAACGTCCCTGTCTCTATGTTGCCAATTTTCAATATCAACCTAATGGTAAGAAACTAAACAGCTACACAGTTATTACTGTCAGATTCGTAGGTCAGGCTCTTCACTGTGCCAAGTTTCTGCTCAGCGTGCCAAGCAAGCAGCACCACAGAGCACTTTATTGTTCCCTGATACCATGTTTGGCCCCAGCAAACACGTAGGCTGAAGTGCCCTGGGTCTGCCTTTACCTGTGCTAACAGAAACAAATATACTTTCAAGCCTTTCTTTTTCCTTCCTTCCAAATATGAAAGCCAGGAAGGAAAAAGCAAGGGTTTTACTGCAGGACTCTCCAGCATACCTCCACTCTGGGTTCCTGCTGACTTGAGAGGGTCCATGTGTGTGTCTGCATGTGCTTTTATAGCTTCACAATTAGATAAGGTGAAGCATGGAAAAAAGGCTGGACCTTGATGGGTACTTGATGATATTACAGACTAGCACGAAGACAGAAAACACAAAGAGCTATATGTTAAGTATTTAATTCTGGAAGTGCTATTTATATGACTAAGCATTTAATAAAAGTGTTCCAAAGTGTTGCCTGCAATCTGTTGTCTTGGATTTAAAACCAGACTGTTTGTACGTGGAAGGTTTTAAACCACCAATTTAATTTTCAGTGGTAGATTCTCTCATGAAGGCAGAATAGAAAACACTCTTTCCCTGTTAATTTGCCAAGTTTTGTTAATAACTGATTTGAATCCCACAGTTCTCTGTGTTTCAAAGGTAATGGTCTGTCTTAAGATATGAGAATCTGCAGCTGCATATTATCTTCTTAAGTCATAATCTTGACTGTTATCCAGTGAGCAGTTGTTCTTCCGTAATACACTTCTCTAGGAAACTCAGTCAGGTTTTTGTTTTCCTGTAATGTTGGCTAAGCTTCCTTCAAAATAATAAACTTTGTTATGCTTCTCCAACAGTTTTCTCTTGAATTTCAAGTTTGCAGATTGCATAATAGTGTGCTATACTCTTCTCCTCTTCCATAGTTCCATGAACCCTACAAATTTTGCTAAACTTTAGCTATTTCCCAGTTCATTACATGGTTTAATGCTGGGACAGCAAAAAGTCAGGAATGACCAGTATCTCATCGACAACAGTGTGGCCTACGGACTAGGGCATCAGATAGCCCTGTGGTTAAATTACTGAACTGGGATTTACAACCTAAGTTAGGTATTCCAGCACTGCAGTGTCTGAACGTCTTACTAGAATTCGAGCATCTAGGAATCGTGAGTCAGTTCTCCCCCACTTCTGCAAAAGGCATCATGTGTGACCACAGCCAAACCATTTAATCCCTCTGAACTTGTTTTCTACCAGTTCCTTGGCAATAGCAGAACTCATCTCCCTTGCACTGATGTTTCAAGGATTACATTATTTGTGCTTGTGATGCGCTCAGGCATAACAGCAAATATTTGTGGAAGCTTCCCAAGGTTTTCAGATCTTAGATGATCTACAAGGTTCATCCTTTACTTCCTGAGGGCCATGAGTGCACCATTAGCACGAATAACACAAAATTTGGTGTTAGCAGCAGAAAGCTATTACTTGTCTCTTTTAGAGTATTTACTTATGTATTGGGGCCAGTCTAGGGACTGCTCCTGACTCAAGCATGCAGCATGAAAAACAACAAAATAAGGAATCTTCTTTCCCCTTCTTCAACAAGGGGTAAGTTTTAGATAGCAAAACAGTTAGGCCTAGTGGTTAGGGCAAAGTGCCAAGGAAAACCAAATAGGAAAACCAAGGCAGCAGGAAACTGAAGCAAAATACACACAGAGTGCCAGCAAGGATCATGGCAGAAATTAGAAAATTATGTACAACTGAGGCAAATCACAGCAAGGGCACACAGCCCAAGAAAAATGGCAAAGGCTTGAGCAACAATCTTGTTGAGCTCCAAACTAGGTTTAAACCCTCTTCAGAAGTCCCATCTGCTAAGACACTACACAAGGTCTTCTCCCACAGCAGAAATAAGTACACAAGCTACATTAAGTAGCCATTCTGTTAGAGCTGGGAAGAGAGTTTTCTATAAACGTTGTCTGACAGCACCCGCTATATCCACGAATACAAGCACTGTCAGCAAGACAATTGTGTAAGAAAGTGGAGTAAGGAGAAGGCAAAGCTGTAAATCTGCTCAAGGAATGGAAAAGAGTCACATATTTTTAAGAAGCGTCAGAGGCTATACTGTCGCTACCACAGACGGGGTATACTAAGAGCTCTTCTGCCCAAGGTTACATGCCCGCCTCCACAAGGATGCAGTGCCACAAGCAGGCTGCAACTGAACATCTCACCTTAGCCCAGCATGGCTGCAAGAAAATTTGAGGCAAAACCTCTCCTACAGGTGGAACACAAAGACTGCCTGCAGCTTCTGGCACAACTAAACCAATAGACCGAGATTAGGTGGAATGGGGAGCCCAGAGAAGGGCTCCTCTCTTCAGTAGCTCCTCATTTTCTTCTCATTCTCTTCTCCTTCACCCAACTTTTCTCCACTTGCAAATTGCTTCCTATTAGTTTGTCCTATTCTGCTCAGTCATTTGTAGTTTGAATTATTTATTTCTTCAAACCTCAAAAGTGGTTTAGGTGCACATGGGTCACAAAGCTTCTCCACACAAAACTCAAATTACTCTTAAAAAACAGACAAAAAGATAAAGAGACTTCAGCACACATTGTTAACACCACTCCTCTTTGACCTGGTGTCTGGCAGCTCATACATCTTCCACAATCCAATAAATACACTGTAGATTTTGCACAGAAGGGAAATCGCATTTGCTACCTCTAAAGATGTGTACCTTTTTCCACAGGGCTTAACCTAATTTTTTTTTTCAGGTGTTAGACAAGATAAAAGCATGTTTGTGCTAGTACATCAGCTCATTTTTGCACCTGCTTTCAGGAATTCACAATAGAAAGCACATAGGTGCACTCCTGAAAAAATTAAAACTATATGTGAATGAGCAAAACAAGGGCCAATCAAAGCTCATATTGGCAAATTACCCAAAAAGAAAGTATACTCCAGAAACTGCATGTGCCAACTTAGGTCAAATTAACCCTCAACAACAATAAAAATATAACACTGAAAGTACTTAAAGCACTAGCAATCTCAGGAGTCATAAGCTAATCATGTGTGCTTTTACAATAATAGTAATTCTTTCTTTATCTTGTTGCTGGTTTCATGTTTCCCTGTATATTGGGAGGAGACAAAGACCCCACAGCTTTGTCCCACCACAAAAAATCCTAACAGAATTCACATCAATTAGAGGACTGCAGAGTGTATTATAGAAAAATGCAGAAAAATACTTAAACACCCGCACATTTGGGACTAAGATCCCACATAACACGATTCACTGACAGTCCTGGAATTGGTGCTAAGACCAATTTTGCCCATCGAGTGCTGTGTAAAGCTAAGTATTATTGTTACATTCCTAAATGGCATCTACACAACATGTAAAAAATTGCTTTTGTAGAAATCAGTGAGATTTAGAAAGCAAAACTGAAAACATCTGTTTAAATATTGGCATGATTTTCCTGTGTTTTTCCACAATTCTGTCCTCAAAAATTAGATACTGTCCAATGAAAATATCTACTTTAAACAATTATTAGTCTTATTCATAACCTGTCAAGGATATAGCTATTACACAAATGTCATCATTTCCTTGTAAGTCACACTGTGCTTAATCATAGCTAAGAGTGTTCACCTGCAATGATTCCAAAATTTAGACGATTGTCCAAGACTATTAATAATAAGTTAATTTTCCACCAGAAAACTTGGACAATGTCTGAGCAGAGTTCCAGACCTCAGCACGATCCTATGCAAACTCTTCTGGAATCTTTTCTTTTCGCCTCCTGCTAAATTCGTGGGTGCCTAGGCAAGATATCCTTCATTCAAAGGTCTTGTGCTGCCAATATGAGTGAAATAAATTATTCTTTTTCACAAGCAGGCAATCAATACAATCAACTAAGGCAACAGGATTTACTCCTTGGTTTATCTTTTAGAATTTATTACTTGGATCATAGTCCTACTAAAGAAACTGCTGTCATCATGGTTTAAATTCTGCTTGCCATTCACACCTGCCCAGTCCTTCTGCAGCTTGTAAGTCTCTGAATAAAGAGGGAGAGACACACTGGCAAGCATCCTGCTTCCCAGGCCTTCTATTACAATTACAAATTCTCTGGTTTATTTTTTAGCCTAGATAAGGTAATAAGAAAACTATTAAAAGAGACAGCAAGGTTAAACAGCATTGGCAAAGAATATTAAAAGTTGGCAAAAAATAAATTTGTTTTGAAAGCATGATACTTTCTCTCAAGAAATGCTAGGAAGGGGATGTGTGTGCCGATATCTGATTTCAGAGCCAGGCACAGAGAAAACCCCATGCTGAAGACTGTAAAGGCTTTAGTAGGTAAGTGTAAGGCTAACAGCCTAACCTGAAGCCTTAAAGCTTTAACTCTGTTAGATGAGCACTTTAGACACCATATTTTGTTAACAAAAGAAAACTTCATGGTTTAAATCAAATCAAGGGTAGGATATGTGTTTTGCATTATGTTACCTTCCTGGCAGCAGGTACTTCAGTTACTCTGAAAGAGCCTACAGAATTAATTAGTCTGCTCTTCGTTATGCAACAGAAAGGAACAGCTTTATTCCTGTCCAGAACTGATTCTGGTCCTTCCAGCAACTGGATTTTCTTCTGTTCTACTCAAAAAATGTAGGACGGACAATAATAGTTTTTAACCTTCCTGCACATCTTGGAAACATTTTTTAAATTATTTTCTGACAACCCACTTCTACTGAGAGCTTTCACATGGTTCGCAGCTAATGTAATCCTACATTTTAAAGAGGATGGATTACAGAGAATTATCCTCCTGGTTATACTGCAAGTGGTGAAAGGAACCTTTTTATTTTCCCTGATACAGTTTTATTTCAGAGCAGCGGCCTGGAAACAACTGTGCCATTATGGTCAGTTCGTGCCTTTGGTCACTCCACCACTTGAGTAACTAAGAGGAAAAGACAACTTTAAGCCCCCCTTATATTTTTCCCTGTTTCACTTCATTTCAGAAGTAGTGAAAACTTTTTTTTCCATTAACCTGTATTGATCTTATCATGTGATTTATTTTCTCCTGCTGGCTTTAATTTCTTTCTTTACTGTAAGTTCATTCAGCCTGGTACTATAATATGCTGTGTTTATACAGAGATCAGATACAATGGGAACTCATTTTTATCTGCTCCCATTTCACTTTGTTAACAACAAAAATAAATAGCAGCGATTTGCAATTCTTGTCCTCCTCTATCTCCCTGTTATACAGCAAAGGTAAGGGAAAGAGTCCGTTTCATTAGTTCTTCATTTGCTTTTCCTCCTTCTCCAACCCATACTCTTGGCATGAAGGAGAGCAATAAAGATGCTAAATAGTTCCTCTCTTTCCTACACCTAAATCAGTTTCAGGTAAATCACATGTGTAAATGTGGATTTCACTGCTTTGTGGAAATTTGTACTGTAAAGCACAGATATTTGGTACCCTGTTCCATTTGCTGGCAAGAAACAGCCTCTCAATGTTAAGAGCACTTCTAAACATTTAGCATATGTCATGGCCAACACAACTTTGGCCAAAAGTCAAAGTAGCATGGTTCTACATGCAGTAGAAGTACTTGGTGAGAAGGATTTCTAGAGCAAGTTGCACAAATGTTTCCTTCCAATTCCTGGCCAAAGGGCAAGAACGGCCTTCATGCTCTTGTTTTCACGCAAAAGAGACAGAAGTATTGGTACGTACAGCCCTCTGCTTTTCCTCGGTTTAAGGAGAGGTGCTCCAGTATTTACTTCTGACAACTAGTTATTGTTTTGTCCTGCTTTCCTGACTTACTGCAAACACATATTTTTCAGTGAAAATGAAAATACTGGCATATCACTGTCTACACTCTGGTTTCTTCGGTCAAGGAAGGTGGAAAACACATCTTTGCTGAGCCTCATATAAAAATTAAAAAAACCAAAGAACTCAGCCTCCAAGCCATGTGAACAACATTTTTTGACAATATGTTTTAGTTCAAGAAGCTGTTCCAGAGGTTACACAAGCTTTGTAATCTAACCAACTTCACCATGAACCTACATATCCTAACTACACACAAAGGCCCCGGCTGTGTAGTAAAAAGTAATGGATTTTTGCACTAAGAAATGTGGGATATTACCCAACTAATACAGGATATTGCCTAACTTCTTCTGTAGAAGTTATGGTACCAAAGATGAAGAGACTAAGGAAGTAATTGAAGATTGGTCTTCCAAACTTTGAAAAATTGCACTCCTTTTCAAAGTCTTTTACAAAGGTCATTACATGATAATCTGAAGCTGTTCCACAACTCTTTTGTCCAGTGCAATAAAATAAAGCTGTATAGTCTTCAGCCCTAAAAAAACCAGACTGCTGCTCCAGTCAATAATTAGTCTTAGATAGTCATCTCAGATCTCTCCAAGCTAAAAGCTGACTTTTGTAGTACTGCTCAGGTATTAAAATAATGTAGTAGAGTGCGTAGTCTAGGCCAAGCTGTTGTGTTGTTAACATACCCACTTAAACCAAGCACTTCCATTTTCATATTACTGCTTATCCCCTTGCTTTCCTCTCACAAAGAGAAGAGAATCCTAATAATTTGCCATGGAAATAATTTCTAGTTCCTTAGAAAGATATCCTACTAAATTTGTTATAATTGAAAAAGACCCAAACTTATGCACTTGGTGCTCAACATATTTCTAGGTATGCATTGGTGCACAAACAACTGCCAGATTATTTTGTATGAAAGCATAAACTACACCAGATTGCTTGGATGTAGCCAAAATAGGCATCAATTGCTGTTTGTGTTCAGTAACGAACTCAGCTCAGCTGATTAGAGCATGGTACTTATAACACCAAGATTGTGGGATCAATCCCCATACTGGCCATTTACTTAAGAGTTGGACTTGATGTTCCATGTGGGCCCCTTCCAAGCCAGGATATTCTGTGAATCTGTGAAACTCCATGAAAATCAAGGCAAATATACATTCAGAATATGATGATTTCCAACAACTGTATAAACCAATGCCAATGTCAAAAGCTAAGAATAAAAGATTTCCTGGCCCGTCGATCACAGCTATAGCGGAAGGAAAAAAAAAACCACAAGGCTATGCCTGGAATGGAAACAGCAAATCTTCCATTCTGGAGTCTCAGGTGTACTACATAAACATTTACAGTAGCCACAAGCATCTGTTTTATTATTGCTCAAGTATAATATTTGATTTGGACAATTTGAGAGGGAATTAATATAACGGCTCTTTGTGCATATAGCAGAAGCAAATGCAGTTCATCTGTCAAACTGCTCTGCACTTTCTTGCAACTTGGGGCAGAAGATGATGAAGTGACCATTTTCTGCGATAAGAATTTATCTGTTTACAAAATGAAACATTCATGCTGTACTTGAAGTGCATTATGGGTCAGATTTTTTCTGCTAGAGAATTTTTGCATCAGTAATTATTTCTTGGAAGTTAGAGTTTAGTTGAAAGCTGCTCAGATGCAGGAAACAGATAAACAATGGCTTGCTCACCTCCAGGTGATGTTCTTCAACTGTGCCAGAATTCTGTTTGTGCAGCTGCTGCACTGCTTTTAAAGTAGGTGAAGAATGAAATACCTTCAAGACTTATTAATTTTGTTGTTTTGTATCTCTGGGTCAAGCATATTTTTCTCTGGACTGATGTGGAGTCGATAATTCTAGGTTTTCTGCAGATTATCAATAGACTGTTCCTACATAGCACCAAGACTGTTTGCAAGTGATCTTTAGATCAAAGAGACAGGAAACTGATAGATTCCCAAGTACAGTTCTCAGCACAGTTCATATGAATATTTCTCAATCACCACATGCTGGATCAGCCTTGAAGAAAAGCACTAAGCAGAGCTATTTTATAACGAATTGGCTACTTCCTGCCCCAGGGGAACACTGCAGTATCCTGAAGGTCTTACTGCCCACATAAATCATATTGTATATATTATGCCAGGTAGCCAGGATGCAGAAGTCATTCCCTTGTTTTCCCTCTGGTTGATGAGTCTTACTCATTCAAACAATTCTGCATTTCCAGGACCTGCCTAGAATCAACCTATTAAGGAGATCTACACATAGATGTGGCACTTACGGACATGTTTTAGGGGAGGACTTTGCCAGTATTAGGTTTATGATTAGGCTTGTTGATCTTAAAGGTCTTTTCTAACCTAAACGATTCTATGATCTGACTGAATTCAACCTGAAAACCCCATATGAGTAAGTTTATATATGGGGGGGTGTGATGGACCAGTGCAAAATAGCAAACAACAGAGACCAAAATCTGGCCCACACCTCTTAAAGAAAGTATTTGAACAGCCCTAAGAATTAGACTGATTATGTAAGCCCACAAGATTTTTATACTTATTTCTGCAGTAGTTGCTTTAATATTCCTTAATATTTTTATATTCTTTTCCATAAGGCAGTTCTATTCAAGTAGTCAGGCATTCATGAACACTAAAATAATAAATTTCCTAGCACTGAGCACAGTGAAAAAAGGAAACAGTTTCAGACTCATGAGGAATTATGATAGATAAATAAGGCAAAAATAACTTAAAGAACTCTGAAAAATCTTGCATTTCTTTAAAACAAAGAGTGCACAACAAACGAAATAAAAGATGCAAAGCTGAAGTCACCAAACACCGGGGTTGGTATCTGTTAAAACCAGTCTTGCAGCCCAAGGTCTAAGGGATACCCCAAGCCCCTCGTCAGCTGTAAGCAATGGGACAGTGGGAAGTAAAGTACAACAAACCGCTGCTGGAGGGCAGGAGAAAGAGGACCAAGCATTTTGTTTTGCCTAGGACGCTAACCCCATGAGCAGCTGAATTTTTTAAGACTGCATTATCACTTTGCTTTTTATTTCAAAATCTTGTACTTCCTTGAAATCTTGCAGAACACACACAGGACTATCACATAATCTTCAATTTTCAAGTATGTAAAGCTGTTTCATGAACAAATTGCTCCTACACTTACTCCAAATTGACCTAAATTGTTATTACTCACCATGGAAATATTTCCAGTGGCTAGTTCTCCCCATCTATAGCTATTAGTCAAGGTGACATAGGAAGTGTTGAAATGGCAGATCTTGTTAGAACACTAATAAGAAAGAAGTTAATAATTCCGCAAGTTAACTTAACGACCAATTAATCATACAATGTGATGAGTGCTGGAGGCATTCTATTCCAGATGCATATCCTAATTTACCTGCACTAAAGCACACCTCAGGAAGATAGCTTTGTGGCTGAAATAAAGTGCGCACAGCTAAAAGGAAATTGCTTTTGGGCTACCAAGAATTCAGGCTATGAAATAAAATCTGTTGCATTTCACGGGTGTTATACAATGCAGTGCACTCTTACCTCCATGGGAAAGGCCTTAAAATTAACCGTGTGCTCAGAACCACGCTGGTTTTCTCTCCCCCAGTGAAATCGAACATCATGTAGTTCAAACTCGTGTCCCCGAGGTAATGGCCCCCCTATTAACACTGGGAAAGAAGATAAGTGGTAAAGAACTTGCCTTTCGAAGCAGATAAGCCACTGAATATATTCTCCAAATACAACAAAGGAGAATGTGGCAATCTTCTATATTAGCGGTAGTACCAGAGAGTAGAAGAGTTAAGTTGACAGACATATCATCTTTACTTCTGAAGAACCTTGCAGGTACAGAACACGAATTGAGGCAGTTATGAAAAACAGTAAAACTGCTGTCATACTGAACTCTTTGTTTTATGATGCAGAACACCAAATAAAAGCATTGTACCTTTACCAGTCAGAAGAGGGAATGTTTATTGGTCTTATCAAGACATTAACTGTGTGCTCTAAACAGATGGCAGGGGTTCTGAACTGAACTGGGAAGTTACCTCCAAGTTGTCCAAATGCTTAATCACCATCACTTATATTTACTATGGGTCACAGAAATGGATAGAAAACTTTTGATTGCAAATATTTTTCTAGGTGAAGGTGTTCAGTCATATACCACCTGTCAGGCTTCTGAGATACAGAATGCCTTCATACTGAAATATAATCAAACATACACTGGAGCAAAACCAAAATACCTCATTTACTTAAAAACAGCTTCTGGGCAGCCATGCCTTTCCTTACTTCAGTTTTTTAAACATCTGGAATTTCTTAAAAGCATCTGTCCACAATCGCAACACACACATAAAACAATTTATATAGCAGCTCAGTACTTTTGCATTAATAGAGATTTCCACCAGAAGTAGTAAAAGCAAGCAATTGTGAGGCCCAATCTGCTATGGAATTAATCAACAGAAACATTTCGCCCAGGGATTTCTGAATCTGCTTTAGATCAAATATTACACCACAAGCTGGAGGTAACTTCCCACTAAAATCATTGAATATTGGCTTCTAGGCAGGGCTGAGTTTTATTTAAGGGCATTCACAGTCTCCCCCAGAATCCATTAAATTCTAGCTTACATTTCATAGACTTGGAATTAATCTTTTACAATCCCTGATAATTGATAAGGATTATTTAACTGCATGAAATATAGCCTTAGGGAATTAGTTCCATAATATATAGCTGTTTTGACACACAAACTATACAGCATGAGTTTGGAACACAAGACCTAGTGTAACACTAAAACATAAGTTAGCAATTGAATCATATTACAACTGTACAAACACAAAACCAAACACACGGAACTATAAAAAAACTGAAAGAAAACAGATCAATTATGGTTTTCATAAGCAATTACATTGGAGGGGAAAAAAGTGAAATATTCCAATTAATCCTCCTTTAATAATTCTTCACAACTAATCTAACCGCCATTAGAGCTTCTAAAATGATATGTCCTAAATGTAGTTATAGATTCAGATTCGTTTCTTAACCTTGTTTTATCTATATTCTATCTATACCTATATCCCCTAGAGGGAAATTCTACAAATCTGGTGACCACTCAGGGAAACAACCAACTGAAGTACTTAAGAAATCTGTACTAATAAAAAGAATAATGATACTCAATTGGGGCTCAGTTAGGACATTGATAATAATGATAATGATAATAATAATAATAATATTCTCAATTAGGAAAATTGAGCATTTTCTCTGTTTCAAAATACTGCTCTGAGAAAAACTGTAACTAGAACAAATGTTCTCTATATGATGTAGTTCTGGATCTCCAGGAGCTTCAAAGAGTCTATTTCCAAGGCTTCAGTTAGGACACTGATCCCACGATAAAACTATTTCACAGTTGGTCATGGTTCTTCCACCTCATGCACAACACATATTCCATCATCAAAACAAAAGCAGCTGTGAAAATATTTGCAATTAAATAATGAGAAGGATTTGGGAATTCCATTTGGACTGCATGTCTTGAATTAAAGGATAAAATCAATCACCAGTAATGACAAATTTATTTTTAATATGTTTCTTAATCAGTTTACTTTTTTTCCATAAATAAGTTTTTCTTTGACTGTTAACATTACAGTAGATGAAGATCTCTTGCACATTAACTGGACAGAGCTTCAAAAGCATTCAGTGCTCAATAGTTCCCATCAAAATAATCTGGCTAAATGGATTTGTCATCAGAGATCCCCTGTGAGGAAAAGAAACTGCAGGAGTTTCTGCAATCCCTGAAAAATGGCCAGAATACTAGGCCAGGTTCAAACACAGCTTATTAACTCTTTTCTCCTCTTGGTAGGTTTAATAAATGTTGTCTTCTCCCTCCCAAATTATTCCCAGTTTACAGATGGAAAATGGGAAATTAAGTAACATGAAATCTAAGGAAAAGCTGAAACTAAACCAAGATTTCCTAAATCATAATTCCATACTTCAGTCATGAACTTTTTCTCTATTTCACATTTTCTTATTCAAGACTCATCCGTCTGGCATCACATTGCATTCAAGCACAAAAAGAAGTCTTTCCTTTTTTCTAATTCTCATAATGGTTTTGCAAAGGCATTTAGGTGTGTTGGTCCCATATTATTAATTATCGCTACTAAGTTACAAACTGCCCTTGGGAAAGGTAGGATGGAAGGAGTTGCATTTTGGCATGCAAGTGATGAGGTCACTTGTGGTCACTCTCACTTCCTCCACAGGAGAATTCAAGAATTCCTGGTCCTGTAGGGAGAACCTTATCCCTTGGGGAAAGAGCTCTGCTTCTGATGAAGGCAGTAAAATTGACTGGAGGTACAACATTTCTCTTTTATTGCAAATCTGCAAAATTCCATGGAAAGAAATGTTCTGTGATGCAAAAATACATGGACATTATCATAGAAAGGAAATAATAAAGGAAAGCATCATTACTAAAATAACAAACCCTTCCTTTTAAAAAACGGTGTAAAACTGAACTGACTCCCTCACTCAGCACAGCTGTAGTTCCCAGTACTACTGAGTTCTCAGAAGGAAACAAAAGTTGGAATGTCTCATGGTTTGACAATGTTCAGCTGTTTAAATGCCCCCAAAGGGCTTTTACTAGCTAAGACTGGTTGGAATAACATGGAGGCTCTTCCAAATACACGGTAAGAACTAGTGCAGTGCTGGAAAGCAAAATGGACTTTTCTTCTCCATACTTGCTTGTCTCCTTCATACAGAATAGTTTACCCAGATGAAAGGTCTGAATAAGATAGTGCAATTTCAGTTATGTTGGAATTGTTTCTTTTATTATTTGCTTCTAAATCATATCTGATGAGTGACACCAAAAATGTCATCCTTTAAGAAATGAGGACTGCCTTCTACTTGGTCCTCATCAATATTGTGAGCATGTATAACTGGTGTATCTATCATAAGCTGTCCAACTCTGTACTTAGTATTCAGAACTCACTCAAATTAATGGGAAAAAGCACTTTTAGCTTACATGGTCTTTGAACCACGAACAAATCTTGCCAGCTGTACAGAACAGTTTGGCACTACACTGTCCTAGCAATAGTCTGTACTGCTTCTGAATGCAGACAGCTGCCAATGCCAGTGAATTGGATACCACCACCACAAGAGGAAATTCTGGACATGCTCCAAAGCAATCTCACTGACCATCCAGCCTGGCATCGAAATCTGCAACTCGCATTGCAACACTTGCTCCTCTTCCTACCAAAGTCAACATCAACACTCTCACCGGGCATAGTCCATGCCGAATGGGCACAACTGCTCGCTGCTGGAAAAAGCTGCTTTTCCTACGCTCCAGGACATAAGTACAGAGAGTCTTCAGGCAACACAAGCTCTAGCCGAGAAAACCAAGGTCATGTTTCAGCATACCTGATTTTGACTTCAGGGCAATCTGAATCGAATGCCCGTCGTTGATCACTTCACAGTCACGACACACCACGTAGTTCGGCGACAAGCGCACTTCCAGGAGCGAGGGGTCATATTTAGCTTCTCTCGAGTTCAAGTTGATGGGCGACTGGTACTCCCCGTTAGCATCGGGGAAAATCAGCCCCCACTCCACTCCTGCGGCACAGGGGACAAGAGGTTACGGGGGGACCCGGCAGACCCTGCCCGGCCGCCGCCCCGGCGAGGGAAGGGGCTGCTCGGCGGGACCCGGCGGCTCCGCGGCCGCCGCGCCGCGCTGCCCTC
>VZTG01010316.1:1443118-1552002 GCA_013397845.1 Melanocharis versteri
CGGCACGGCACAACACGGCACGGCACGGCCCGGCATGGCAGCGGCACGGCACAACACGGCACGGCACGGCACGGCACAACACGGCACGGCCCGGCACAACCCGGAGCGGCACGGCACGGCACGGCACGGCACCGCACGGCGAGCCAGAGGGGAGGTGGCAGCGGGCGGTCCCGGCGGGACGGTGCTCCCCGGAGCCTCCCCGCGTCTTCCTCGCCGCCCTCCGCACGCTGCTTCCCTAGCCCGCGTGGGTGGGTGGGTGTCTCCACAGCTCCCGCTGCCCCTCCAGCTGGGCACAGGCGCTCTGCGCACCCGGGGACACCCAGGGAGTGCAACTTCAACAAGGCGAAGGGGGCCGCTGGGGAGGAACAACCCAGGCGCCGAGACAGGTGGGGACTACCTGAGTGGAATGCAGTTTGGCATTGGGTGGATGGGTCCCACCCACTGTGGGTCCTGGTGGGCATCATGTCAGACACGAGCCAGCAGCGTGCCCTTGCCACAAAGAAGGTGAGCGATACCTTGGCAAAGCAATGCCAACAAGTCGAGGGAGGTGATCCTGCCACTCTGCTCAGCTCTGGTGAGCGCACACCTGGAGTGCTGGGTTCAGGTCTGGGCTGCCCCAGTATAAGAGAGACATGAACGTACTGGAGTCCAACAAATGGTCATGACCATGGTTAAGGTGCTCGACCATCTCTCCTATGAGGAAAGGCTGAGAGAGCTCGGAGCGTTCAGCCTGGATAAGAGCAGGCTCAATGGGATCTCACAGATGTGTACGAACATCCGAAGGGAAGATGCAAAGAAGATGGAGCCAGGCTCTTTTCAGTGGGGCCCAGTAACAATACCAGTGGTGATGGGCACAAATTGAAACATGGGAGGGTTTTTTTGAACATCAGGAAACAGTTTTTACTGTGAGAATGACTAAGCCCTAGCAGAGGTTGTCCCAGGAGGTTGTGGAGTCTCCACCCATGAAGGTATTCATCGGAACACGGTCCTTGTTCTGGGCAGCCCTGCTTGAGCAGGTGATTTGGACAAGATGATCTCGAGAAGTCCCTTCCAACATCAGCCATTCTGTGATTCTGTGTTTACTCCTCACTACTGAGCACTGTGCCCCTTCTATGGAGGAACAGAGACCCTCAGTGAGGATAAGGAAGCCACTGAATAAGGAAGGGAGCCCACTTCTGTCCCTTCTGTCCTGAAGGAGGAAGTGTGGCATCAATTCCTACTGCAAATTGTACAAAATGGAGAGTCTGAGGAAATTCTCTCCCCAACATGAAGATGCCTCAGTTCAAGGTTATGAAAGGACTCTTCATTCTCCTTTGAAAACAGCCATGTATGGAAGTAGAGAATATTCATTCTCTCAAGGGAAAAAAGGACAGAAGGGACCTCTGTTACAGAGATCTCTTCTAGGCAGTGGCCCAAAAACTTGCATCAGTGACAGGAAGGGAAATGGGAATGTAGTACTGACAGTCTGCAATCCCTGACAGCAATCAGAAAAGGTAACAGAGGCAGTCAAATAGCATTGCTATAATGGTAAGAAGTGCCCTTTGCTTACCATCCTAGTCCACTAAAAAGACAGTGACCAGACCTCCCTGAATTCTGGCATCCCAAGAGGATAACATCTTGATCCTGTGCTGTTGATCCACAAGGTTTGATCTAGGTGCAGAGTTCGTTGTGCTTCAGTGATCCCCAACTCAGCAGCAGTACCTTTGATTCCTGTGCAGCACTGACAGGGGAGCAGAAATTATCATCAGTGAGAATGTGAGATGAAAAAAGAAGGGCTGAGATGAAACTTCATTAATGAAGCAAGAGAGTACTGGTTCATGAGCTGCATGCAAGGTGAAAAGAAAATAGGGCAAAATAAGTAGAGTTTGCTGGGTTGGGTTTTTTCAAGAGCAGAGAAGAAACACAGGTTTCCTTCTGCAGTATCGTACTACCCAAATTACAACATGGTGCAGCTTACTGAGGAAAAAAACCCAAACAGACATTTTTTCATATATTGAGCACCTGACATCAGTACAAACAGAAAACTCGGATATTTTTAGTCACATGAGGTATCATGTTGTATATGCATACCCATCTCCCATAGCCAACTGGCTTTATTAAGTTGTTAAGTTTTATCATCTCTTCACTTCTAAAACACACACCAGCTGTTTCTATTAATGTAGATTCTTTTGAATCATTGTTTAACCACACGGGGAAAAAACAAACGTTACCCTAAATCATCACCAATTCTGGTCCATCTGACTGGAAATTCATTTTCTTCTTCAAAAGGCGTCTCATATTTTGGAAACAAATCAAACAGTCCTGAGAGGCTGGGTTCATTCCCTTAGTCTTTGAAATACAGTATTTCATTCATTCATGCTCTCTATTAAGTCCTTTCCTGCAGTAATCTTCCTGTGGGATGTCTGTTCTAGAATTTCATGCTTATGAGGGGCAACATTATCAGACCTGTGAGTTCCTGTCTTGCACTAAATACTTTTCACAGCTTTGCCATGTATTCGTTGCCCTTCCTTTTAACCTTTCAATTCTTTCCATATCCCTTTGCAAAATTAGGCATCGCAGGTAAAGCCTTACTGAATAATTGGCATTTCTTTATTCCCGTATGTCTGCTGAGTAGTTTTTGTGCAAATATCCTGTTTCTTCCTTAGTATCTGTCAGGCATAGCATGGTCTTATCAACAGATTAGATTCCACTCAAGATTCCTGGGACTTCTTTAATGGTGAGTAACAAAGAAGTTAGCTTCTGCACAAGGAAATGGATCATGGGACTGAGACCTCACATTAAACTCCAATCACAAATGCGGATATTGACCTTACCAATGTCTGCACAAACCAACTCATTCATTTATGGACCCAGCTTCAAGTAAAAGGGTTGAGACAATCAGACGCAGGTTGTGGCCTGATCTAAGACTTGTTCAAGATCGGTGGGATTTGATCTCCTTTAATGATGTAGGCAAATGTAAAATTGTTTACGTTTGTGTAGAAGCTCCCAATAGTTGAATTTACTATGAAAATATGTTGAATATATAATACATATAAATGCACTCTTCATTCTGTAAAAATGCATTGCTCATGATGTTTGCTACATGGGCTCAACACACTGAAAAATCTATAGATAGGTATAGTTATGGCCCCCAAGCTAATATTAAATTGCTGAGTAAAAAGTAGGAGAAGCTCGGCCAACACGACCTTCATAAGTGACATAACACCTCATCAGCAGAAGCAGGAGCAGGACACCTCTCTCCTGAATCCCAGTGCAGCCTTTGATTCTGTGGAACATGCTGACTTCTTGTTTAACTGGGATTAATGATCACACCCTTTGATAGTGCCAGAGGTAAAAAGCTCAGGCACAGACCCAGGGCTTAATAGTTCCTCTTTGAACTCACACAACAGTAGTTCAGAAGCAGTGTAGTCTCTGACATTCCTTTTGTCAAACAAGAAATGGCATTTTGAAACATGGTTAGTATAATACTTAATCCTGGTGAGATTCTAAGCAACTATTCTTCTGTTTTCTATATCTAGATATACTTATTTGTTCGACATGATTTTTTTTTTTCAGAAGATAATATATCTTCCCCAAACACCTTAAAAAGTATGTACTGGGAAAACTGGGCCTGAACCAAAATTCTCCATGCGAACGCTGTAAAATATTTACGTGTAAATTGTTATTAATGACTAGCAACATTTTCAAGAGGTTACATGTCCACAACTTTACTTACTGCTTCACCACTCTGAAAAGGGGGAGTCCAATGCAGAGAACTATACAGGTTACTAAGAAATCTATAGGAAAAAAGAAAAGCAGAATTACATACAAGTTCTTTTAGACTATACATTCCTACCTGCATGATTCTTTGCAGCCACAGAACTGAGAGTTATTTCCTTGGTGTGAGGGATGAGAAATTCAGACTGAGATGATCATATTTCCTGTATTATCCACTTTTTTCTTTATTACATTGCTGCCAGCATAGAGTAGTTGAGGGCATGCAGGATTTAGTATTTTGATAAGGAGGGAACTGTTTGATGGAATATTAGAGCATTCCATTTGGGGTAATTTAGAGTCTATTTATGCTTCTGCAAGCCAGATCTCCATTTTTGCCAAGGTGTCCTGAAAGAAAAGGCAATATCCATACAGCAAGACAGGCAACCGAAGGGACCTGGAGCATCTAGTTTTTCTAGTGAATAGGGCTTCCTATTTTGTTTCCTGTGTTGACTATGAGGTTGACCAGCAAACATCTCCCACGTGGTCTTATTTCTATCTTTATTTCTTGCCAGATTACGCCCTCAAATAAGTTTGATTCTTTTTCGAGTTTAGAAGTGTAAGCACGGAGTTTCTGCATTTGAACATCAAAGCACAAACTTACATGTATCAATATTGAAAATCTCTCTGGACGTTTTAAAAGGAACTAGTTCACTAAAAGG
This sequence comes from Melanocharis versteri, assembly GCA_013397845.1. Classification (NCBI taxonomy): domain Eukaryota; kingdom Metazoa; phylum Chordata; class Aves; order Passeriformes; family Melanocharitidae; genus Melanocharis; species Melanocharis versteri. Next base: position 1,447,534 of record VZTG01010316.1, read on the forward strand.
AATAATATTCCAGTATTCCTGGAATAATAATATTTGACTATTTTTAGTTTCTTCATCTGTAGTAATGTGTTATAAAAAGTAAAAGTTTGGTTGAGTAGTTCAAACAGTCCAAGATGAAAAGGTAAAGGGAGACCATTTGCAATAAATGGGCCATTTATAGCAAAAAAGAAACCATTCACAGTGAAAGACGCTGTATGTTTGCAAGGCAGGTTTACATTGGCAAATGCCATCCTGCAAACATTGCAAAAATATGTCAGCTGAATCCCAATTTCCCCTTACATCTACACCAAAGGGTGGTTTCCATGGCCTTGTGTGTTTTTATGGTCTGTATGTGTAAATTTGTGCTTCCTGGTCTTGCCAGCTAATAGAATAGAAGACTAGCCCTGCACACACTTCACATGTTTCACTTTACCATATGCATGGTTTGGGTGGGGAATTTAAAGATCAACATATTGATCTGCAAGTGCGTACAGAAGTTTTTCTATGGTATAGTCATAAACCTCTTACTTGCACAAGAGATGAGGGGGGAAATGGGAACAAGCTACAAACCTGTGGGCGTAATTGTTGTGTATTCTCCCAGTGTTCAAATGTGTAAAACAGAACTGTTATGGCTGCCCATGAGAATTCAGACATACAGCTAACAAAAACTACAGGGGCATAGTTTCAAGCTTCTTAAAGAAAACACATATAATAGGAAGTCATTCTTAAGGACTGAAAATACTACCATCAAAAGGGAACTGAAGAAATACTAATAAAGTACAGTGTATTTAAGGGCACACTAAAAAATTTAAGAGAGTAATCTATGTAGTCTCCTGGAGCTTTTCCTTTTCCTAAAAGGATCTAACGCTGGGGGAAAAAAATGTGTAAAGAATTACAAAAAGTGGTGGAGACAACAGGAATTGCTGATGAAGTAAAGTAAGCACAAAAGTAAAGTGAATTCCTGAAGACAATGGAAGACTAGAAGGGAAGTGAGATTTTTTCTGTTACCAGGCTAAAAGGAAAAGGCAGTTAAAGGATGAAATAAGATGTCTCTGAAACACAGAATGCAAATTATTATCAAGGGCCCTGACATGGCAAAACTCCTGTGTAAATAGTTCTTTATTTCTTTAGGAAGGAAGCAAAACTAAAGATACACCCAGATGCAAATTAAAGGAAGAAGATGGGAAGCTCAGGGGGAAAATCTGCAATAAGGAGATGATAAATATGTATTTACCTAGCTGTAGTAATTTCAGATCTTTAACATTAGATGAGATTCTTGAATGATTATGAATTTCATCTGATAGCTATTGAAAAGGAGTGGCTCTTTGTCAGTGGAACTGAGAGACGTTAAATCCACCACTTGCAAATTAAATGTTTCAAAGGGAAGCACTGAATCAGGGAAAGATATAATACCTTCTGCAGTTTAAAATAAAAGGAGAGAATGAGCTAAATAATGGGCCTGATCATTTTTTCACTAGAAGAGCACAAGCAGGTGTTAGCTTACAGGTGTTGGCTTTTCAGCTGGGAAGCTTGTGAGAAAGAGGAGGCACTGATCAGCATGAAGTGGCAGGGGGATAACAACATACTTGAGTCTGTAAAATGATGGTGAAAGGAGTGTCAGTTCATCATTCATTCTACTAAGTTTCACTTATCAATGTGCCAACATCCATAGCTGGCAAAGTGCTCATGTGCCCCGTTCTGGAAAAGCTATGAAGTCGTACATTCGGAGCGCAATCTGGCTTCCTATATCACAAGCTATTACATTTCACACAATTGCTCATGTATTAAGTTAATTATTTGGCTATCAATAAATAATAACTTGAGTTTAGACACAGCACATTTTTCAGAAATGCCTGACCTGAAGACATGAAGACATGAAGAATTCATTACTTTGAGCGCTCGTTCCAGTGGTTAATCTCTTTCAGTGTTAACTAATGGGTATTCAATTCTAATTCTGGCTTTAACTTCCAGCTACTAGTTCATGTTATGCTTGTTTGCCTTGTCAGAAGAGCCTTTTTTGCTTTGTGTTTTCTCTCTATTATACTCACCTGTGTTAGTCTGGTCACCTCTGTGAGGTCTAAACAAAAGGAGCTCATTAACACTTACTAGAGGGTTAAGACCAAGATATCTTGGGCTTAGCTTTTTTCTGCACATTTTCCCATTTTTCACATTAAAAATACAGACACTGGAATTCTCCTGTGTAGCTCTTGTTTCACCTCTATGTACTCATTTATTTCTTTTTTATCTGCACATTTAGGACTCACATTAGTCTTTTTTTGCTGTTGAATCAAATATTGGATCTCTTGTTTGCTGCCATTTAGTATAAACATTAAATCCTCTTTGTGAGTCAGGGTATCCAGGAGCCAGTCTACAGAATGTGGGCACAGACTGCATTATAAATTTGCATTATGTTGACCTAAAATGCCATTCATTTGAATGAGCTCTAGTCTTCCTTTTAAATCAGTATCTTGTACACCAGTAAATCATATGCCTCAACAGATCAGTAATCTCATATAGATTTGATGAGACACACTTCTAGTAAAACTCTTGTCACTAGCATTAGTCCTCTACATCAAGTTTTTATGACTGTAGTCCCACATTTCTTGTATTTTCCTGCTACTTTTTCAAAACAGAGTAATTACCTAAATTATCTCATTTCTCGCGTTTTTCTTTAATATTTACATAATGCTAACATTAGTTAGGTCTTATAACATTTTCCTGTATTTGTTAAAAATTTGCAGAACAGACTGAGGATCTGTTCAGCCAATTCTTTTAAAACTCCGGGGTTCTGCAAGAACCTGGTAAGTACAGACATTTAAATCAGTTTTTAATGTTATGTTATTGCACAATACCACGTAGTTATTAATAAGGTGCAAAATTCTTTAACCACACATGATGTAAGCAGATCAGACTCCTCCCCAAACATAAAACCCCCAAAATATTAATGATTTTTTTTCTCTTTATCACCACCAACAAATGTACAGTCTCAGTCAGTAATGGCTTTGAGTTTCTTCTCTAATTAATGCAGTTTAAAAATTGTTACAAATTTGTGTGAAGCCTGGTTATTGACTTTTCCTGAAGTGTTCATCAATATTTTTATAGCCTGAAATTTCTACTACATAGCAGTATTTTGTTACTCTTTTTCTACTTATTTTTACTCATTTTTTCTCTATTCACCACTGAATCAGCACCAGATTCCAAGTAGCACTGCTCAATTTTCGCTTACAGAGATATGTCACATTTTATAGTCAGTAAAGAGCTCCCTGTTTTCATTGACATTGTCCTACCTTTTTTCCTTTTAAGTCATGCTGCTTGTAATCTTAGTGACAGACAACAAACCGAGTAGTTTCAATGTATATACAGCAGGAAACAAAAGATATGGAAAGCAGTTTGCGGTTTCAAAGTCCAGTGGCCAACTGCAGATAATAATTATGAAGGAATAAGTACTTTAAAGGAGGACAGGCAGTAAATGACAGGCAGTGTGTCACTGTAAAGCTGCTAGAAAGGCTCTTAGCTCACATCCTCAGTTTGGCAATTCAAAACTGATCAACTGGAACCTTGGAAGAGGAGATATTTCCATTCAGATTTATATTTTACCAATCATTAACCAGGTGCCATGTAGCTAACTAGGAAGAAGCAACTGATTTTGTTCTAATTTGAATGTTTTGTATAGAAACACTGAATACTGATTTCTTGAATTAGTATTCTTCCAGGGTGGTAATATCATCAAAAATAATGTAGTAATACTTGGCTCAGATTAGATGTGTGGTAAAAAGAACCACAGCCTCAAAAAAATTAGATCTTTCACAGACACAGGAATGTTCATATTCAGAAATTAAAATGAACTGGTAACTTTCCAAGGCACTGAACAATTTCAAACAGCTACCATTAAAAATAAAAATACTTTCCCACACTGAATATGAAATATTTTCCAAAACTGCACCAGATTTCCATGCAGTAATTTATCCTGCAGTGGCTCTCATTCTTTATCAATGTCCTACAATACATCCATGTACTTCAGTTTTGTATAAAAAGGGCAGGGGGGGAGACATCAGAGAAGATTTCTTCACTAAAAAGAAGAGTTTGATATCAGACTTTTTATTCTTGTTATTTGATTTTGTATTACACAGTCTGCACCCTCCTGTTTAAGAATCTGAAAACAGCATTTTCAGGTTTACGTTGAAACACGGGAGTCTTGAATAGCTCTTCAGCTGCTTCCTAATGTTTGTTCCTCAGGAAGGGAGTTAGTTCGTAGCATAGTGTGCTTTGTTGTATCTGCATCAGCAAAGCAGATAAGCTCAGCCTCTTCATCTGGAAAAGGAGCAGAGGAGTAGCACCAGGAGACATGCAACACTTCAGGATATTGTGAAGATTTCAGGCAACAAGACGACTTTCAGGTAAGCAGAAAAGGTCCTCTGCTACTTACATTCCTGTGCTGCTTCCCAAACTGCTCATTTTGGCACTGAAAAACTCTGTTAACATACATTTTAGTGCTGGGTATTCCCTTCATGCAGAAGATGGCTCAGCAGCAGCTGTTCTATGTGACACAAGTGGACTGGCGTCATATGGAAGGCGCCAGCAGGGCTTTTTCCTGAAAATCTGATGCTGAGATTTGGCTACTTACTTTGATTACACGACAGTTCTTTCCAGAGAGACCTTATCCTATGAAAGGGCAGGCTCCTCGTGAGTCACGGCACGTTTTTTGCTTTGGCAGATCCCCGCTTAGAATTCAGGGAGGCAGAAGATACTTTTCAGGTCGCAAGGCATCATTTGTAGCTTCTTGGGAGTTTTCCTGGGCTGTCTACACTAGCACTTAGTAGAAGGCCTGCTGCAGTGGGACTGATGGCACTAAATCAAAGCACTGACAAGGCTTCTAAAGTACAATTCTTCTGTGTGCTTCCTGTGAGCACTTTCTCTCCTACCCTCTTTTACCGTCTCTGTTCAGGGCTGAGGTTTTGGCACAGCCATTGACACACAGCTTTGTCAAGTTGCCATTTACTTAGTAGAAGTGTGGAAATACAAGATTAAAAGCTTGTTTATCACAGAACTTCTTTGCTAGCATAGGGCATCAAAGCAACTTGCTCTGTGGCAGTGCTTTTTCAGTGTCACGGGGAAAGTGAAATCCATGCCAGACAATGCAGTGCATCAAGCCCAGGAAGCTGCAGGCGTTTTGTCTTGTAAACTTCTCCTTTCATAGTTAAAATCCCAGACACTGTGCAAAATCCCTGCAGTGTGGTGTTTCAAATGAGGTACAGCAAGAGTGGCAAAAAAAAGTGGGCATGCTTTGCTAATGAGGGCAAATTGTGCCAGCTCTTTACAAAGAATAGCGTGTTTCCACCCACATCAAACTTGATAGATGTGGAAAGAGAGAAGAGAGAGTATATACTCCTGTTTATTCCTTTCTGCTCACCTCAGTCTGGTGTCTTTTAGAGACTATGGATCATATTATGTCTGATCTTGCCCTCATTAAAAAAGGGCACTATTTTGTGTGGAAGTTGGATTGCCTAAGGGGAAAAATGGCAGTAGTCAGAGTCTCACTACACATCCAAACATAGTATGCTCTCAGATTACATTGCTGCTGTCTTTAACAGAAATGATTGGCAACAATCAGCTTGTGGCCTTCATTAGGTTCAGGAGTCTGGCTGTTGTAAATTGTAATATTTTACAGCTACTATTCAGGGTATTTATATGCAGTTTCAGACAGTGCTGCAATGTATGGAGAGCATCCATTTGGGGGTTTCCAGTTTATAAGAAATTTTGTAGTTTATATAGCATTCAACTACGCCAGACATTTTTTTCTAGTATTAGACATTTTTTTCTTAAGTACTTTCTGTGGTAACTTAATAAATCATTCCTCATATCCTCATGTTTAAATTATATTCCCATACTCACTGCATCCATCAGAGTTGATGAGAGTGCAACAGTGCATGCTCTAACTTCCAAAGAGCTGGCATCTCACACCCTCATTAGCGGGAACATATCTAGACGCTAAAAATGCTTTCTAAAGATCCAAACAGCACAGCTCCCTGTGACTTATTCACTTCCTGCTTTCCTTCAAAAGCAGCTGAAAGAGGCACTCTGCACCTGCCTGCTCCTTGTGCTGACACCTGTTTTTAAATGAGAAAGGAGGCAATGAATGTTAAGCTGAAGGGGCTGACTTTATTTATGATTGCAAAGATTCTTGGCTTGAAGAATCAGTTCAATTCCAGTGCCTTTCACCTTCCTTGCTATGCGGGGAGACAAAGAGGGCATTCATAGACACAACACATGTGACATAGGGCAGTCTAATGGCATTAGAACAGTTCAGTGAAACATTAATGAATTTACAGTGATGACAGCACAACAGTGCCAGGATCTAATCTGCTCTGTGCTAAGTGGTTTTTCATAAGTAACCTCAACCACAAAAAAACAGTCAGGACTAAAATCTTCCCTTTTCTGACAGAATATAATCACCTGTTTTTCTTTTGAAACTGGTAGCCACTCCCTCGTTTGCCATGTCACTGGTGTTTCTCCAGTCCATGTCGTTTCTCCAGTCCATGTCGTTTCTCAGGTTCTTTTCACCAAGCTCAGATAAGACTTCAGTTTTTCTGAGCGTCTGATGGTTCAAATATATTTTTGCCCCTAATCTCCTGTGCTTCACACTGCTTGCCTCAACAGCTGCCTGGAACTGAGATATAGAAAAAACTTGCACAGAAAAATAGATGGTATGGTCTTGTCTATAGCACTACACCTTTAATCCAACCTTATATTCACATCCTTTTCTTCACCATTATACCTCCTTGCTGTCACATATCTGTGCCTACTTAAGTATTTGGGTGAGGTGGATACGTAAGGTGATAAATCAGATGTCAGCAAGGTTCTCGAGATGAGGAAAGATGTGAGCACTGGCTGTTTACACAAGACTTTATCCTGCCTCACTGACATCAAAAATGTTATTGCCATTGAATTAAATAAGCATGGTGACAGGGACAGAAACCTCTGATAGAATGTCCATTTCCAGAATCCTGAAGAGGAAGGTGTTGGGCATGAGGAGATAAATGTGTGCAGGAGCTTCTCTTCACAGTCTACCTAGAACAGAAGTCACGCTTAGCATCCACAAAATTATTCACAAGATTATTAATTTCATTGTAGATATCCCCTCATAAGGAGAACTATGAGTCTGCACTGCAAGCAAAGCAAAGTAGTGCCAGATTTCTAAAATTTCTGTTATTTTAAATATATCCCAAGACATTTCTCTGAAGAAATAGGTGTTCTTCCAAATGCTATAAAGATACATATTATAAATCACATTGTCCTCTCCATTGAAAATGGGTAATGAAACAGACAAGGAAGGGGACAAAGAGGGAAATAAGTGTCTGTTTGTATGTTTTCAGGGATATGCTATCTCAATCAGCTCACTGAAGCTGATTTTGGTTGCTTAGAGGAAAGGAGGCTGGAGTGGGAAAACATGCACTGCCATGTTCCTACAGAATGGGTAAATAAAATGAAGATTACCTTCCTTTAGTTTAATAATACCAGTAAAGCCAAGCAGCATGGGGTGCAGTGTAGACCAGCTAATTGCATAAAAACCCAAAGGTCTGGAGAGACTGGCATAGCACAGCAAAGGTCTTTGTGATCTGTACCCAAGTCAGCAAGAGCAAAGGCAACTTTCACAGCAGGCAGAGTTCATTAGTAGAGCAGTGAAGTCTGAGACTGCACTCTGGATGCACTGGAGCAGTTTTCTTACAGAAAATATGACTCTAAGGAGATTGTCATGAGAGAGAAACTACAGAAGCAAGGCAGAGCAGAAGTGCATCCACAGAGGTTTATTTACTCCCCTGTCTGCTTGTCAATTGATTTCAGTGGGAGTTCTCATGTCAGCAGGGGTTGCTGGGAGAAGACAAATCTATCCTCTTTCTATCAGAAATGCTTTGAGAATCAGATTTACAAAAATGTATTATATAGGATTGATTGCCTTCATTAGCCTCATTTCAGTAATATTATTAGCTATAAATCACAAGACAATTTCTTATGGAATTACATTCTTATTAATATCACAACATCCTCATACCCCCACCAGTTATCATATTCATCTTTCATATGCTGGAAATCCCAATAAAATCAGCTAACTGGACACTAATAGCATGGCTGTATCTTTCACTCTCCCATATGTTCTCTTAGCTTGTTTTTATCGTACTTTCTTTTTTATTGGTTTTGAGGTGGTTTTTTTGAGGTTTTTTTTTCAGTTGTCAAATTGTATGGTAGAGCACAGAATGCTTTTCTGGTCCTCACAATGTCTCATACATTAAAAATGCATTAGAGAAGATATCAGCTACCTCAATTTGCTTTAAAATGACTTTTCTTCATAGCTACTGAAAATAAGACTCGCTAATGCATTAATCCTAAACAGAGTAAGTGGTCTAGGCCAAAATTTACTATTAAAAGGATGATGTAAAAAAAAAAGAAGTATAGCTTTTATCTTATGCTTGGTGTTCAAAATAATTCATTGCTGCTAATAGTCATAACAATAATAGGAATTTGGAGAGAAAATAAAATGACTTTGTCTAATTCAAACCTGGGAAGAAAATTAGTTTTCCTAAACAATGAAAAAACTGCTTTCCAAAGTGGTTTTATCTCTATGGAGCTGGTACAAAAGTCATGCTGTTACATACTCCTTCTCTTCAGTATGTAAAAGGCTGGGGGAGATATTTTTTCACACATATTCCCAGACCTGCTCTATTCCCTTTGTGCTTTGTGAGATCAGCACAAAAGGTCTAGAAAGTAGGCTGGAAAAATCAGCTGCAGGTTCTCCTTGAGAGAAGGGCTCCCCAGGTGCCTCAATGCCAGCAGAGCCAGCTGTTCCCCACCAGCAGCTCACTCCTTCTCTCCAGCAGACTGACGGACCAAGGTCGTCCTGCTCACTGTGCTCCCTACCTGGGGATGGGAAAGCCCAGCCTCTCGGGAACGCAGCTGGTGAGGAGCAGCAAAGCATCCCCCATCTACCCCAGAAGCAGGGGCCAACAGGTCAGGATGTCAGGATCCTACATGCACTTACACCCTGCAGGTTTATGCATGAATTCTTTCTAGCAGAACTTATTAGCAGCAGAAGAGCATGATTGTATCCAGACTGTGACATGGGGCTTCCGACAGAGACAACATTTTTTGGTTTATTATATAAGCAATAATTTCACAGAATGGCTGAGGTTGGAAAGTACCTCTAGAAACCAACTAGTCCAAAACCCCTGCTGAGAGCAGGGTCAGCTTAAGGCAGATTTTCAAGGCCATGTCTCATTGGGTTTTGAATATCTCCAAGGATGGAGATCCACCACCTCTCCTGGAAACCTGTGCCAGTGTTTGACCACTCTCACAGAAATTATTGTTTTTCTTACATTTAAGTGGAATTTCCTGTCTTTCATTTGCTCCATTGACTCTTGTCCCATCATTAGGCACCACTGAAAAGATCCTGACTCCTTCCTTTTCAATCACCTCCTCCAGGTATTTATTCACATTGATGAGATCCCCCTGAGCTTTCTTATCTCAGGGCTCAGTCACCCCAAATCATCTCACTATCTCAGCATTTCCTGTTAGGAGAGACACTCCAGTTCCTTAACCATTTTCTTGGCCCTGCACTGGACTCTCTGCAGTAGCTCAACATCTCTCTTGTCTTGGACGGCCCAGAACAGGACCCAGCACTCCAGGTGTGGACTCAACAGCACTGAGTAGAGGGGCAGGATCACCTCCCTTGACCCTCGCAACTCTCTTCCTAATGAAGCCCAGAAGGTCCTTTGTATTAAAGCTGCTTTTCAGCTGGTTGACCCTGCAGCTTTTATGGGTGCCTGCAGTTGTATGGGTTCCCTTGACTTGGCATTTCCCTTTTTTGAACTTCAAGAGGTTTCTGTCAGCATGTTTCTCCAGTCACAAACATTTGGTATAGCACCCACTCATTCCAGTTTTCTATCATCTGTAAAGTTGCTGAGGGAGCACTCCGTCCCACTGTCCAGCTATCTTATGAAGATGTTAATTGGGCCCAATATCAATCTCCAGTGTACACCTCCGGTGAGTGGCCTCCAGGCAGACTTTGTGTGGCTGATCACAGCCCTTTCAACCCAGAAGTTCAGGCAATTTTCAGTCCAACTCACTCCTGTTATCTAGTCTGTACATCACTGATTTACCAGGAAGGATGTTACAGCAGCCAGTGTCAAAAACCTCGCTAAACTCCAGATAAAAACATCCACTGCTCCAACCGACCTGTAGTTCCTTCTTGAAGAAAGGAGTGATGCTGGCTTTCTTCCAGTCCTCAGGGCCCTTCTCTGATGGCATTTCAAGAAAGGTCTTGCAGTGACATTAACTCCCTCAGTGCTTGTGGTTGCATCCCATCAGGTCCCATGGACTTGTGTTCATTCCAGCTGTGTAAGTGTCCTCTAATCTGGTCCTTCTCCAACAATGGCAATTCTTGCTTATTCCAGATGTTTCCCTGTCTCTCGGGGACACATGGAGATCCCTGAGATCCCTGGAGGTTGTTTTTACCGGCAGAGACCAATGAGAAAAGACCACTGAATACATTGGTCTTTTCTGTGTCCTCTGTCACCAGCTTGCCTGTCCCATTCAGCCGAGCCTACATTTTCCCCAGTCTGCCTTTTGCTGCTGATGTACCTGTAGAAACCTCCCTTTCTGCCCTTCACATCTCTAGCTAGACTCAACTTCAAGCGGGCTTTGACTTTACTAACCTGATCCCTGCATGATTGGTCAGTGTCCCTATATTCCTCCCATATCACCAAACTCTACTTCCACCTCTTGAATGTTTCCTTTTTACCTTTGAGCTTCCTGTTCATCCATGCAGGCCTCCTCCCGCCTTTGTTTTACTTCCTGCAGGTGGGGATCAACAGCTCTTGATCCTGGAAGAGGTGATCCTTGAAAGTCAGTCAGCCCTCCTGAACTCCTCCTCTCTTCTGCAAGAGAGTGTCACATGGATTCTTCCAGGCGGGTCCCATTGTTTGCTTTCCTGATGTCCAGGGTTGTTAAATTGCTGTCTTCTTTCAGGATCCTGAGTTCCATGGTGGCCACATCTGCTCCGGGCATTCACATTCCCAACCAGCTCTTCTTTCTTTGTGAAAATCAGGTCTTGCTGAGCACCTCCGCTCTTCACCTCCTCAGTCACCTGTATCAGAAATTTTTGTAGTATTATTGTTATTATTATTATTATTTTTATCATCACCATCATCATAATCATCATCATCAGGAATTTTGTAATATTATTTTTGCATTATTGTCCTTCAATGCACTCTAGAAACCTCTTAGATTGCTTTTGTCCTGCTGTACCCAGCCACTGCAGCATGCCAGCTGTGTGCATGTGAGTTGCCTTTTAATCAGAGATTTCAAAAATCAGGCTCCATCTGCTGAAGAATTCAAAGGTGAGCATTTTCCCTTTTTTTATTTCTTTTCCAAACAATTGGTAACAAACAGAAAGTCCATTTCTCCGTACCATTGCAAAGCACAGGTGTTATGGTCAAATATGTCCTATGCTCCTGTTAGTTTTGTAACAAAGAAAGGTTTCTAACAAAAGGTGCTTATCACCAAAATTAAATAGAAATGATAAATAGCTTGCTAATATTTTTCTGTGAGCCAGTTTTTAAATGGGTCACATTGTTCTTTTCTTTACTAGCAACCTAAAATAGAAGTTATTATATCAACAGTGGTTTGCACATAATAAAACACTATCTGAAATTTAGTTTGGTAGTGTTTTCGCTTGAAAATTAAGGCTAAAGTAATATAGTTATTGTAAATTATCATAGTTTACTCTTTATTTTTCTATTTAAAAGCCATATTCTTGATAGTGAAAATTGCAGTTGGAGTTTTGAAGAGAGAAAATGATCTTTTGGTACTGGCAATAAGAAAAATAAATATTCATGTTGAGAGTATAACATTATGAGACTTCTTTTCCCTTTGTGGGCCAAATTCTCTGCTGACATATTTGATGCAATTGCACAGACTCCACTGGAAGTTCACCAATTTTTGTTACAGAGAATACAGGACATTTTTTTATTTTTGTTACAATTTTGTAAAAATAAGGATAAAATAGAAGCATTGACAGCATTTTCTTTCACAGATCTTGGATTTAAGAGGCTATTTATGAACACCAAACTGTGGTCCATTTCTCCCTGGAGTATCTTGCAGATGTGCAGCTGCAGCTCTTCAACACCAAGGGAAGTATGAGCTATCCACAGACACCAGCAAAAAGCCAGGCACATGCAGGCCACACAAGGTGCACAGAGCCATCCAAGAGTCACCAGCACCTCCAGGGGAAGGGTTTTTTATGCTGTGAAACTGTGAAACTGCAAAACACTCTGAGAAAATGGAAATTCAAATGTGCACATGGTGCAAGTTGTTTGGCCCAGCTCAGATTTGTGCATCACATCAGTGCTGGTGAGGATTGTGCTCAGGCAATTCCACGTGAGGCTGTAGAGAATTCCTTCTCAGAGAATGGATTTCCTCACTACTGTGTAAGCAGCTTCTGTTCCCACTCAGCTCTCAGTTCAGGATTAAAGGGTGACTCAGGGCTCCACTTCAGTGGCTTAAGTAAAAGTAAGGCTAAAATGGTCACAGCCATTTGCAACAATGAAATGCATAATGAGGGAAAATAAAGAGGTCTTTCCACCACCTGCTGAGGAGAGGGGAAGTGCAGGAGAAAACAGACTCAAGTACAAGGTCCTGACTATTCCTGGCACCATGTGTTAGACTCTTCGGGGATTCTTCAGAGAGGTGAACTTCACTTGCACTGAGATCAATGAAAACCTGTGCATTCAATCTGTTTCTCATGAAAAAATAACTCTGGGTCTCTCCAGGTGCAAGTCAGAACTGTCTGAAAGTCACAGCGAAATGAAGGGCTGAAAGGCTAAGAATTTTGTACTTCTTTTTCTTTTTATACACTTTTTATTTCCACAGATCCTATGGGAAGCATAGGACTTCAGCACAGGGACAGCCAAAAAGATTCAGGGCTGTTAAAATAGTAGCTTGTTTAAATCCCAAGGTAAACTACTTGTGCTAAATTAATCTATGAACCCTCACATCAGATCTAGAGCCTCTGAGCAGTACAGATATTTTGAGATGATCTAATTGTGGTTGGAGAGAAAAGAGAGTGTGGGCACGAGAAATGCTGTGCTGTGTGCCTCAGTGGGGTTAGCACACAGCGCAGTGCAAAAAGCTGACATGGGCAACATGTCAGAACACCAGGGAGCAAAGATATCTTGGCATTTCTAAAAATTCGTTGCTGGAATAATCATAGAACAGTAGATTCGAAATGCTTGCTAGGAAACTGAGGAAGATGTGTAAAGAGAAACTGTGAGTTTTTGGAAGTGGTGGCAGGATTGGAAAGAGCAGGGAAGGCTACTGCTGCCAGCTGATAGATTAACAGACAGGAATTGTCTCTTGTGGGAGTTTTTCCAGCTCTTCAACAGGAATCAGAGACACTCTGGGTGGCTTTGTTTTCTAAACTCAGGCAAGACAAGTTAAAAGTAGTGCCTCGCACCAGATTGAATTAGAGGATACGAGTACTGCCATCTTTAACATGTGTTGGGAAGCAGGGGACAGGATTTGACAGGTGAAGGCTGTGCCATGGGGCTGAAGGAGATGAGCATTTGGGGAGCACCAAGGTTCTTCTGGACAATGCTCTTTTGTGAGTCCAGTGCTGGCAGACAGTGTGGGATGGGAGCACTACATCCATCCCCACTCACACCTAGCCTAACACGGCACCACGAAACACCAGAAACCATCAGGGTATTGCCAATACAATCTCTAACACCAAACAAGAAGGCAACAGAGAAGACTTCTAATGTACTGCTGGGAAATGTGGAATTTGTAGTATATTGCTATATCCACTTTCATTGGGTGGATGACATTTAGACACTGAAATGGATGTTTTTAAAAAATTCTGGACAACACTGTTGTTTTTACCCCTCTGCACAAATGGTGGAAAACATTTTTTTTAAAAACTACACTGCAGACAGAAAACAAAATTAATAAGGATTTCACGGTTTCTGACTCCTTCAAGATGTGATTGATCATCCCATTGTCACAGGTCAACCTCTGCCATAGAAAACTCCAGATAATCTTCAGCTGCATTTCCTAAACCATTAATAGGATAGACAAGGCTAAGATAACAATGCACAATTTATTTTCCAAAAGCAGCTGACAGGAGGAAATGGATACCAAATGAATTAACTCATTAGAACAGTATGGCACATTTGGAAATTCAAAACAGACTGCCTGGAATGATTTAAATCTAGCGCGAGGTTAATGTCAGTCCCTTGCTTAGGCGTGTCAGTGTTGTAAACTACTTAGCCAGTTTCAGAAAGGTTGATGTGTGCACGCCCCGGGACTTGTGCCTTAGGGTGGCCTCGACTTAATTAATTACATGACTTGAATACAACCTATTGTGGCCTCCCACAGGTTGCATAGTACGTGCAAGGGTTATATTTGCATGCGTGGACACACAAAAAGCCACACAGACATACTAACACTTTCTAACACAAACAAAAAATTCTACTGTTAGCTTGTTGAAAATCATTATTAAAAATAGCAGGTATCTTAAAAGCTGTAAATGCATTCTGTTTTTAAGGAAATGCATCTATATCCAGAGCAAAAACTTGGCAGTTGTCTCAAGGGAGCAAAGTTGCTCTCATGCCTGATTTATAACCAGCTGAGAATTTCTCAGAAATTGGATTTTAACATTTGTCACCCACAAGTTGTCAACCAAGCCTATTTTCTCCTGGTAAGCTCCCACCTGTGTCTCTTTCATCATTACAGCAGTATATTTTTAGAAAATGGTGGACTTTTATTCAGCATACCAGACTCCATTACAGCACTGCTAAGGTAATATCTACGTTTATAGCTGTCATTAATATGGTATTTAAGAGCTTTTGTTGCTTTTTTTCCTTCACAGGGTAATAAGCCATAATTAAAGGAGTCAGGGGCTGTATTACAGAAACATTTGCCACCCCATGTGTAGCACAAAGATTCCTTTGCAAAGAGACAACTGGGAGCCAAAGCAGTTCAGAGTATTTCTTCATATATTCATGGCAATAGCACAATGGCACTTGTCATTAAAAAAAACCCACAACATTCTAACACAGTAACTTGTTCAATCACTGTGTCTGAAAATGGCTTAAATATGATTAGTGTGTGCAGATAATGGGGACTAGACAACAGCATAAAAACGGTCCTGTTGATTTATATCGGAAGAGTCCACACACAGGATCTACAAGCAGCAGCTGCAAAAAGCTCTTTGCTTTCCTTTCGGTGCAAAAATCACTTGGGACAAGGGTCATGCCAAAACAAAAGCAATTCAAGCAGCCTATCTGAGAAGAAGATGAGGAAGGAAGGAAGGAAGGAAGAAAGGAAGAAGACTTATTTCATCTTCTGCACTGTGGATCATTTTTACATCATCCCAGATTATGCAGTATACCATGGCAGGGACTGTGAAGCATGAGTTCATCGAGAAAGGACACTTTTATTAGCCCTGCTTCTGAGTGTGCTTTCAGAAGTCTGAGGTGGAAAGGTCACAGCCACAGACTTGACAGCATCACTATCTGGCCTGTCTACACCCACCCCTGCTTATCCAGAGTTATGAGGAAGGGAGATTAAATGCTTTCATATGAGGTCTGTGTTTATCCTGGTGGCATACGAAGAAGAATCCCGCTAAATTAAGTAGCTCCCTTCTTAAGAATAGCAGTTACTGTGAAGCACAGATTAAAGTAAAATTCCATTAATTAGTGATCTGATTTCATTTGGCAGTGATCTTTTACAGTGTGTAGTGTCAAACACTATATAAGGTCAATGTTAAAGAGCACATGAGGATTTACGATGTATAATGACGTGAAATGTCTTTGATGCTCAAACTCTCGCTCCTTTGTTTGCATGTAAACCACAAACTTGTTTGGCATAAAGCACAAGATTTTTTCTCATCTCAAAAATAAAAAAAGCTCAGCTGTACTGGAATGAGGTAAAAGTACAAAGGTAAGGGCAGGATTACTTCAGATCAGGGGATTGCTTCATATGGTCACAACCCTTCTTTTCCTTGAGTATCTGGATGTAGTATGATTTTCCAGTAATCTTCAGAGAAGTGTTGAAAATCCATTTTTTAAACTGTATAGGTCTTTGTTCTTTAATTGAATTACCCACATACATGTGCACACACACACATACACATGCATACACTCTTAACCCCTATCATTATGCACCAAAAGGCTTTAGTGGCCCCAAGTCACAGCACTCCTGAAATCAAACATGTTGGTATTTTATGGAAGCTATCTTGCGAATTCTTGCAGAACAGATGTGTGATTCCAATTCTTGCAACCTGCCAGCTCTGTGAATTGAGGGTCCGAATCAGATATAGTCCGCTTCTTTTATTTTGTTCTGACTTGAAACAGCTCTCTGAGATCAACCTCATCCATGCAATTGTCCCAGAGAGAATTGCTAGATTGAGCTGACAGATGCAAAAAATCTCATGTTGTCACAGAATTCCCCAGTGTCTACTCAGCACCAGATGTCAAAGAATGCAAATCTACAGCTGGGTCTGGTGTTCATTTGTACTCCAAATTCCCTCCCTCCCAGCTGTTGTTTTCCACTTCCATGTACATAGAGTTGAATTTTCAGAAGCAGGAGATAGACACTTATGGATGCCTATACTGATATGAATATACATGTTTCTTTACTTACCTGGAAAACATCTTTCCGAGTTGAATAATAGTGTATTTGTGAGAGTATGTTTGAGTATGCTTACCCATCACTATTGAAAACAACCTTACTCATCTTATAAATATGATTTCTTCTCAGTAAGTTCTCTGGAACTGGAGTTGTCTTTCCAAGTAGCTGTTTAGAGGTACAGAATAGGGTTTTCACCCTTGCTTAGGCCTCCTGGGCACCATGGAAATAATAAGCATGACCACAGTAATACAAAACAAAAGACCTATAGTCATGAGGAACTGCAAAGCAGTGTTTATTCAGTCATTTAGGGGGCCCTTTGCTGGCTATCCTTTGTGTCCCTCAGGAAAGGATGTTCTAGCCTGGGACTGCAATGACTGGTTTCAAATTTTGCTCTCCCTCATGTAGATATTACCAGCCTGCACAGCTTTTGAAATATTGTCAGACAATAATATGTCTGCAAGAGCTGAACCGATTTTTCCTTTTTTTTCCCCTACCTGAACTGGGGGGAAATTGAGATAAGAGGTAAGAGTGACTACAGCAGTCTACATTTGTTTTCCTGAACTTTCTGTAAATGAATGTACAGGTTCAGAATTTCTAAGATTCACCTGCAGTGACCTCTAGTGTAGCTTTGATTTCCTTTTCTTAAATGAAGATAACATGCATATGGAGACTTTATCTTTCTTCTTATTTGTGTGACGATCTTCAACTCACTGAGTTATCTGTTGTACAGACATTAATCATAATCACTTGGTTTATTACACTTCTGATTTTCAGCCGGTCAAAAAAGTTGGTTTCGTCTAGGGCTAAGGACACATTATTGTGTTTGAAAGAGATGAGTCTTAAATTATGGGAGAGGAGAGTAGACAAAATACAGGTTCAAATTTGAATTAAAAGTCCAAATTAGACAATCACATGTAAATTCCCGCTTTTTAAGGAAAGCATAGCATGCACTTTACCATTGCAACATGCCTTATATCAGACTGCAGTAGTTTTCCAGAGTGTTCACCTTTCTGCACTGTTTTTATTGCCTTCAGCTGGATGGGGATATTGTTGTCTTGGTTTAAGCCCCCTGCATGTTTCAGTGCCTGCACCAAATGCAATTCACCAAAAAGCACTGTCTCCCCAACTTCACTGAGACCTGAGGTGGTAGACCCATGCTGTGACCAGCAGTGCTGAACAGACTCCTAAATTTGACTAAGCTGCTGCCTGAGTCCTGTCATTGTCACGAAATGTTTTAACATAACTTGAGTGATAATTATCAAACACAGAAGTCGAACGCAGACGTAGGGAGAGTCCCCAGGTGATTCTGTATTTATTAACCATGCCCATCAAACAGAGCAATGGTAATGTAAATGTTAAGTGTTAATAGCACTTTGGGGAAGTCTAGCAGTGTTTACTACCACTAGTATTATATATGTATCCACAATATCCATTTTTTTAAGTAGATAGTAGTATCAATTTAGGAAATCAGTGATTTAAGATAAAAGAAAAAGTGGTGTTTAATGGTTTTACATTAAGCACTAGCAGAGCTATCCACCTATCAGATAAGAGGAAAGGAGGGAGAAGAGTATAAAATACTTTGTTTGAAGTGATATGACCCGGCACAAATAGCCTCGGTGACATTTTAAGATCAAACAGTCCAAGAATCAGGTACATATGGTTCAAATCACAAGGGGAAGTTTTGACAAGTTGAGCCTGATCTGTCTAGGATCTAGTGCTAGTGCTCACAGTGACAAAACGTTTTATTTTATTCTTTCTGAAGTTTATCCTGCATATTTTTAAAAGTATCACCAGGTTGCATTTCCTTATTTATTTGACTCCTAATGCTTTCTAGTGACAATATCCCAGTGAAATATTTATTTAAAAAGTCAAAAACGCATATACCAATTTATATTTTCAGGCTAGTGACTGTTTGCCTGAAGGATTAGAGAGGAATTACTACTAAGGCAAAAGCAAATATTTTTTAACTTGATGAAGAAATACATGTTCAGATGTTTTTAAAAAAATAAAACCTAGCCAAATATGATATTTAAATATGATAATTCATAAAAGTAGTGTTAAAATATTGAACAAATATTAAAGAAAGGGGAAGTGCTAAGAAAGGTAGGGAAGTCAGGGAATTTTCAATGCTCTGTACCATCAAATATACATTAAATTTGAGACTGCAAGATATTGAGAGTCAAACTGTGAGAAGTCAGCAGGAAAACAAAGTGCTGATTGTGCCCAGAGTAAAGCATAGGAGATTCACAAGGAGGGGGGATTAAAAGCCTGTCTGAAGGGGTGTTTGGAAGGCTGGGGGGAAACACTGCTCTGAAGAAAATGGGTAGGTGGGCAGCAGTTGCATAAAAAAATAATTGGGGGGAAAAGCAATGTCATCTACAAAAGTCATTGGGAAAGAGGGCTAGAGTTTTTTCTGTTGCAAAGGTTTTCATTCATTGGAAGCAAATAAAGGACGTTTGTGCAGTAAAAAGTAGTCTGTCAGAGCCTGCCCCTCACGCTACAAACATCACTTCTGTCAGAAAAGAAACATATGTTCTCAGCTAGCATCAGTCACCAGGAGCCAAAACGCTGCTGGAGATGGACACTGAGCACACGGAGCCCTGGCAGGACTGGTGTGGGAAATGGGGCTTGGGCATCACAGCCAGGCTGTGGAGAACAGCCATCCCTGCTCATTCAGAGCTCTTTCTGTAAAATCAGATACCTCTGGATTCATTATAGTGAATGTCTGCCTTATGTTCATTATCATAGAAATTTATCTCAGAAGTACTGCCTTCTGCCTGGAAAATAAATGTTTCTACTTTGCTTCATTGCCTAATAGCTGGAGGAGTCCATTACCTTGGGAAAACATTTTTTCCATTTACACTGACTCTTAAATATTTTATGATCATTTTTCTTTCTAGCTTTCACAGTAAATAAAGCAAATACATGACAGACACAAGATGTTAAATAGTCACCAATGTATGTAATTTAATGTATATATTGATCCTCGCCTATTTTTATCCTGACTTTCTATAAATTGTAATATACACTATACTGCTTCCTTTAATTATTTTCATTTACTTTAGACTGACAGTGCTTAGTTTGACTACCTTTCAGTCTCTATCCTATAAATACTTCATAGTGGGCTTCAGGAGGTACAGCAGTTAAACTAAGCAGCTCTGAGGCTCGGATCCTAGTGCTTGAAAGTCATTTAATTATTATTCCTCCTCTGTGAGGATTGCTGCAGTGACATTTCCGTGTAGTACTTCTGCCACTAACTCACTTTCAGTTATTTTGGAATCAAACACTACTTTTATCAGTCTGAAAGAGATGGTAAAAGAGTATTTTTAATCATCAAATGTAATACATTCTGCACATACAGCCAGAATAATAATAAATATTAATAGTATTATTAATTAATACAAATAATAATCCAGCTACATTAGCTGAAAGCAGATAGCATAGTGAGACTCTAAGGCACCTCAGGGATGAACTGATAGAATATACCCCTGAAAACTCATTTCTACAACACTGTTTTGCTTTGCTTCCTCTCTGTTTTCAGGAATTACAATGAAAGAACAATGAAGATTACCTGGTTTCCCTTGCATGTACCAGCTGCAAAGAAATGACCAGTTGTGTACAGGGAAACTGCGCCAGGACCTACCTTACACAAGAGGAGACTTTCTGCACTGAACCACTCCAGGCTGGGCTACAGGTCACAGGCAGAGACTTTGTTTTGTGTGTAAAGCACAGTACCCATGCTCGGTGCCATGCAGTAAAGGGATGATGGTTGGAATAGTCACAAATGTTGTGCATTCAGTTAAATCGAGCCAAAATGCTGTAACATTGTGGGGAAATTATGTCTAGGGTTATTATGATCTTTAACATCCCGTAGAATCTAGTTTTGGTTTTTGAGTCTCAAAGTGTGAAAACACTTCAAAGAGATGTAGATTCAGAGATTTTGTGAATTCCGTAATTCAGACATACAAAATGGGTAATGCCCCCCTCCCAAGGAAGGGACCACAGTGGGTCATCTGGTCCAAGCTCCCTGCTCAAGTAGGGTCGTTCCTAGAGCACACGGCACAGGATTGTGTCCAGATGGTTCTTGAATATTTCCAGGGAGGGAGACTCCACAACCACTCTGGGCAATCTGTTCCAGTGCTCAGTCACCAGCACAGTAAAGAAGCTCTTCCTCATACTCAGGTGGAACTTTCTGTGCATCAGTTTCTGCCCACTGCTTCTTGTCCTATTGCTTGGCATCACCGAGAAGGGGCTGGATCCATCCTCTCGACAGCCTTCCTTCAGATTCTGACAGAGATTGGTGACATCTTCTCTCAGTCGTCTCTTCTTGAGGCTGAACAGGCCCAACTCCCTCAGCCTTTCCTCATAAGAGAGATGCTCCAGTCCCTTAATACTTTTCATTTCTTGGAATGGAAAACATTTAGACCCCCTTAAACATTATATTTTTAATATCAAAGCCAAAAAATAATTAAGTGTTCCTAGAAAACGTCATTCTTTTCCATAAAATCTCTCTCTCCCTTTTGCTCAAGCACACATTAATACTGAACAAAATGTTTCAGGAACTCTTCAAACCGTTGTGAAACAGATTTACTATGTGTAGGATATATATGGCAGCAATTTTTAAAGGTCAGGATATGAAATACTACATTATTACAACATATTAACTCTACCCACTGACTATCCTGCCTGTACAACACTGACTAGGCATCACAGCATATTTTTTCTTTAAAAAAAGAAAAATACAGGTCTTGAGAACAGAGTCTTTTACCAAACTACCTTCTCTGAGTCTTGAAACCTTTAGAAATTTAGTCTGTTTCCAAGGAGTAGTTACAAAAGAGGTGAAATTTAAGACTGGCTTCAAAACTGGGCAAATAAACTTTTGTGTAGAGTAAATGAACTATGGGGGAACTGGAACTAGGGAACTCTGAATCAAATCAACTAATAAATTCAGCCAGAAATGGAGACTGGCTAGGGAGAATAAAAAGGTCATAATACTTCAGTTTCATATTTCTTTGTTTAATGAAATTCCTTATTTGAAGGCACTGAATATTTTTTATGATACCTTTTAAAGAAAACTTTTGACATCATTTTTTAAAACCACAATTTTAATTACTATTTTTTTATTTTAATAAGATAATCAAAAAGTCTTAGTCCAAAATCTTAAAACAGCATTTGATCTTAAAAAAAAAAAAAAAAAAAAAAAAGAAGAAGGATCCAAAATGTGCTTCCCAAAATCCTTAGCATATGTATATATATACATATATACACGTCCCATTAATTTAACTTCTGCTCTCACCAGAAATGTTTGGTCTTCAGATAATTTTCTCATAGTGAAGCATAGGGCACATAATCTGTTAAGCTGTAGCTTGCACTGGAATTGGGTTTTTTTCTTAGAACATGTTTTGACACTTGCTTTATAGATTTAAATTTTACCCAAATCCCTGGGCCTGTTGTCTCCTATTGGCCAACCCTAGACCTTTGTAGATGCCCTGTTAATAGAGAGCACTACTGCTCAAAAATTTAACTGGCATTTAAGGTGTTTGAAGGTGGTCCTAGATTTATTACAATCCCTTAAACTGAACTTTCAAAAGTGCATGTAATATCTAGCACAATACTTGACATACTTTTTTTCTTGTCTGTCCATATGGTTCTTTTATTTTCCACGAAATGAATAGGAATATTTACAGGATTTTTTGGAGCCTTTTTACTAAACCATCATACGGGGGAATTGTACATCAAGAGAACACTTCTTTCTTAAGTCATTCCAAGAGGCATGACAGTGATTCTATAATGAAAAGGAATACAGCGTATCCAAATATATATTCAACTAATAATACAGGATGCTTGATTTTTGCAAGCCTGGACAGACAGTAACTCTATAATATTAGAACTTAATTTTATTTCTACCGAAGAGTGGCAATTTGCTTTATGATCTACCACCTTTGCATGCCAACTAAGGCATGATAAATAGTAAACTGAAGCCCCTGAGTGCCAATTTCAGCACTTCTCTTCCACATTACCCAGTAATAACATGACATAGACTCATATAGTCCCTCATAAAGTCTCTCTTACAGCAGCCTTCCAATACCAAAAGGAGACCTACAAGAGAGCTGGAGAGGGATTTTTTACAAGGGCATGTTGTGATAGGACAAGGGGTAATGATTTTGAGATAAAGGAGAGTAGATTTAGATTAGAGCATGGTGAGGCACCTCAGCAGGTTGCCTGGAGAAGTTGTGAATGCCCCATTCCTGGAGTTGTTCAAGGCCAGGTCAGATGGGGCTTTGAGCAACCTGGTCTAGTGGAAAGTTTCCCTGCCCATGGCAGGGGGATTGGAACAAGAAGACCTTTAAGGTCCCAACCCAAACTGTACTATGATTCCATGACTTTATTAGCACAGGCTGCCATGACTCATGTTTTCGTTGCTGTACTGTCTTTAGCCAATGTACATCAAAGGCTCACACAATATAGCAAATAAACTCTATTTTGCTAAAGCAGAGAAAACTTTATTGTTCTGTGAAATCTTGGTAAGATCTGGGAAAAGAGATTCTTCTGGTGGTTGAGTTTCTACACTGGAAACATTTCCACACTGAAGTTCAGGGTGGGGCAGCAGCATTTACCACAACTTCACTAAAACATTAGTCAAAGAAATACACCTAATGTAGTGTAATTTCCTTTAAAATATTTATTTCATTGTATACCTTTTGTTCTTATTTGTAGAAATTAATATGAACCCAGTCAATCACTTCAGATATCCAAAGCAGCATAATCCTTAACATTTCCTTCATCCCATGCCCAGTAATCACCACACAAGGATCAACCCTTCATTCCTGCTTTCCATCCCTTCCTTCAACTCCTCAAAAGGAGCAAAGAGAGATGTTTTCCAGCACACCCCAAGGGAGAAAACGATCCCAGATTGAGACCAGGAGTAATTTCTGAGGTTGAGGGCACGTAAAAATCCATTTTCCTCCAGCTCCAGATTTTGTAGATGTATATATGGAATTTCAAGTCTTCCACAATGGGCACTGAGATACAGTGTTCTGAGTGCTGAGTAAAGCACAACCCACCTGTTTCTTCATGCCAGATGTTCCTTTAGGAGGCATGTTTGTTTGGATTGACCAGGTCATCTGAATAATTGAGTTTCTGTGATATTTCTATTCCTCACCAGGCTAAGAAACATGCAAACTCTAGAGGAAGAGATATCAAAACCTTCCTATTACTTTTTTGCATTATTTGTTTTTACTCTAATGCTCTTTGTTGTTTTTATATCTTCAGCTTAATGCAAAAAGTACTTTTCAAATAGTATTCATGCAAGCAAAATTCCTCTGGCTCATCCAGGTTTGTCTTTGTCCTCTTAACTTGAACTGCTCCATCTTTGCTACATACCCTCAGAACATTAATGACAAACTACTATTATAGACAGAAAAAAATTACCTGCTGATAGCAAGCAGGAGCAAGCTTAGATTATTGGATTTGTCATGCTGAAATTTAGTCTGTATTTCATCTACCCTCTCATCAAGATATCTCTGCAGAAACCGGCATCAACACTGTCAGTGCCTACAAAAATTCTCCAAAGTGTATCGGGTCAATGTTTATTCTCACAGAATGTTTGAGATGGAGACCTGTGAATGACTCTAACCAGACAGCATGAAAATCAAGAATATCATCAGTCAATTTTCCTTGCACGTCATGCTGTTTTGTTCTCCTAAATCTCATAGCTGGAATCTGCTTAGATAGATACAGTTGTTAGGGATTTACAGAAAATGTCTAAATGATTGTATGGCATCACAATCTACATCAATTCTCTTGAAATACTTCAAAAATAGTAGAAGCTTTGCTTTATCTCAGCACTAAAGATGGGCTTCATCTTTTGCAAGCCCTGTTTGAGTGTCTATGTCATAACTCATGACACAGAGAGCACTTCTTCTTTTATCCATAGATTTCCAGTTGATATTCATTGCAATCTAGCTTCTAGGAATCCCATCTATAAGAGTGAAATTACTACAATGAGAATTATAACATGTTTTCCTACCTATATAGCCCAGATGACAAACTACAAATAAGTGAAACAAAGCACATGTGTTCAATGTTGACATTGTTTATCTTCTGTGACTGTCTTTCACAGTAAATATAGGATTCAAACACTCAGTTTAAATCCAGGCAGACAGACATATACTTATTACTACGAAGAAAAAATAAAAATTTCCTGCACCTTGATCCACTTAATATTCTTAGAAAGACAATCTAAATTAAAAGATATTTATTTCTAAGCTAGATTTTATCCACTTAACATATAATAATTTACCTTAAACATTCATTATATATCTTACACAGCTTAAGATAACTTGCAAATAGAAACATACTAGCCTCTCTCTCAGAAACATAAAAATAAATCATCACTATATGTTGGCCTGAGTTAACACACAAGAACTTCCATCTCTCCTCACTGCCTAGTGCTCCATCCTCAACAGGATCTTTTCCCTACCTCTGCTGCCTTCCAGTGGCTCTACTGCCTTTCAGCTGTCACCTACCCGTTTCGCATTTGTTCGTTCTTCTAGGATGTTTGGTACTCCTTGACCGTTATTAGTAAGTCTTGCTTTTACTCTGACTTGCCTGATTTACTTCAAAATGAATGTTGAGAGGGTAGGTTAAAAGCTTCTTTCCCAGCTTCCCCTCTCATTTCTTGATTTGAGCTGTTTCTTTACAGAGGAAAAGGAAAGGAGCTCAGTTTCTGGAATACTTCCAAATGAACAAACTTTGCAAAAGTCCAGATATCTCAAATTCTTTATCTGCTAGTCCTCACTGTTATTTCTTTGCCATTCTCTGGCTACAAAAAGCCTCTTCTTTGCCCATCTCTCCAAGTATGACAACATTTCTTATATGATTCAATGGAAACATCACAGGTGTCCTTTATCAAAGTGTGTAGCATAGCTGGGAACTTCTTTCAATGCTTTCTTCCACACTTCTGTTTCCTGCATTCACTTGGAGATATCCACCACCCTAACAAGAAAACCCATCTCTTCCTGATACCTGAGTGCATGGCTGTGAATGGTGTGTGATAGCCAATACCTGCATGAATGGTTCTTTCAGATTACAGGTAAAATAAACTTCTTGGAGAACTAGCACAAATTTTTTCACTAACAGAAGTATATGAACATCATAACTCTCCTGGTGAAACTCAGCAAGGATTCATTATGCAGACAATACAAGCTATTATAGCAGAAAAACAAAATTAGCTCTTATATCATCCAACTGAGGCTGTGCCAAAACAAGAAGTAAATCACTGAAGTTGTGTATAATGCATAAGGTATACAACATCATTGAAAATTGATTTTTTTTTTTAATGATAAAAGGGAATTGGCACAGAAGTGATATGTAATTTTAAATTCTTAGCCTAATAACATTGCTAATTTTAATTGCTATTAGAAGAACCTTGTTTTCCTCTAAGGCATTATGTAAAGAATCATTCTAGCTCAAATATGCATGGGAAATGTTTAAGGGCCATTACAGAACAAACAATGAATATGAAAGCAACAGCACTAAACTAGCAAATATCTCGAGCTGTGATGCCAGGACTTGGCTGTTTAGCTATCAAGCAGACATTAACAGATGACAGAGAAGTTATTATTCAACAAAGTTGGATGCAAAAAGCTTAAATGCATCCAAACAATAATGTAAAATACAATCTAAAATTTGATGAATGGTAAAAACTACACATAACATAAAAACATAATTTCTGTGTAATATTCTTAATTATGACATACTAACATTTCAGCACGCAAGGTTTTAGCAGCAGTTTGGAATCCAATTTATGAAACTGAGTCCCACACATTTACATATAATTGTATCTGTGCAAAAGATGCCAGCATGTGCTGAGAACAGGCTTTGGCATGCAGTGGCTCCAAGCAGAGGGAACAGCACAAAGGCCACCACATCCTATGTCTTGCCGAGACACTTTTCTGCTCAGAATCAGAACTGTCCTGTGTAACAATAGCAAGAGTCAGAAGCTCTTATCACCTTACAGGAGGTGACCTCGGCAGGAAGGCAGAGAGGTCTGTAGAGGCACACCCTTTTCCTCTCCTGACCTCAGGAAAGCCCTGCTCATGGCTGAGATGATATTGGTGAAGGACAATACATGGGATTCCAAAAGTAGTGCCTGCCAGACGTACCAGCACATGGATAAAATGGAGTGCTTTGCAATAGATAGGAATTCTAACACATCTAACTGAAATACATGCAATTGCAGAGGAAAAGGAAATGTTAAATGTAAGTAACATGCAACTAGAGAGGCATGAACATTCGACTAAAAGCAATGGAGGGATGCAACCATAAAGATATTTAGTCATGTTGTTGAAGATATAAGTGGATGTTGTGTTCACTGAAAACAAAGAAGGAAACAAAAAGCAAAAATATTTTAAAGCAAATTTTATAAGCAAGTCTATCTATCTATTCCATAAGGATAGGACTCAGGAAAAAACAGTGCACATAACCAAATCCAGCAGCAAAATCATGGTCATTGTGACAGCACAGCCTAAAATGCCTTTTCTGTAAGTATTTCCTGCATGTATATTATTAAGTGAGGGAATAAGCAAGAGAAAAAGAATACCAGAGTCCAACTCCATAGTCAAGGCAGTGTCTAATAAAGGACCTCATTTGTACTGTTCTGCATTATAAACTCAGAGAACTATCCAAAGTAGACAGATTTTAGGGTAATTTGTAAATCAATTACTTTCTTGTTAACATTGTATGAAGAACACTTTGGACATTACACAAACATTTGCTCCAAACAACTAATTTAGCTTTAGAAGGAGAGAAGTGCCTGTAGGCAAACAAAAATGCAGGCCATATGTACAAAAATTGAACCAAATGAAAAACTATATTGAGTTAATCTACAATCAATTAATAATCATTTAATTTGAAGTAAAACTACAGTTTAAAATACCCCATGAGACATGCAGGTGCTAGAATTTTTGCTATATGCTCTGTGTGCTAACTGGCAGGAACAATTTGGTCATAACAATTCCATTTTAGTAATGATATTTAGTAATAGACATTTAATTACAAAACAAGGAGGTAATGTAAAAGACATAGTGACAAGTAAGAACAGAAATCCTGGCACCACAGTCCGAAAAAGAACAAGTAGAAAACATAAAGTATTAATAATAGTAGCCACAACACTTAATTTCGAAATATTTGATGGCATGAGAACAAAATTGAGTAATGGCACAAACTTTTTTTCTGATCAAGCAACACAAATCGTTTTGCAGACAAAAGGACGGAAAAATGTTTAGACTGAGTTAGGTTAAATACAATACTCTTAGGCTATAAAAACATCTGATTTATGTTTTTTTATCGTAACATGGTTTTTGTGTGTAAATGCAGACTGATTTGTAATGGCTGGAAAAGAACTCTGTATGCTAACTCATTAATTGCTTACCAAGTGTAAACTTGGAATTAGTTAGTTAACTATTAGTAGTAGTTAACTATTTCAAAATGTTTTTAAGAAAAGGTCACTTTCATTGTTTGACTTGGACACGCGTATTTTCTGTCATCCTTTGTTGCTCAGTGCTTTGCATATTTCATAGGAATATAAGATTGGGAGTCCTCCCTCCCATTTAGTCACTAAATACATTCCCTGCTGGCAAAGACAGTCATGTGAATAGTTTGCTATCATTCAGTTATTATTAGATACATTAGACAGCTTCCTTTTTCCTTTTTAATAATATTGTCCAGGGAAGCTCTGTAAGTCTCATTATGTTAGGTTCACTGCCAATGCTCATGAACAAAGGAGAAAGACATACAATAAAACCAAAACCACATGTGAATTTCTGGCATGACCTGAAGTCAACGGGTGCTGTGACATTTGTTTGGATTTCTCCCTGCAATTACAGAAAGGGAGTGTTCTCACTCTTCAGGGCTTTTCTCACTCAGCCATCAGAAGCTCAAGAGCAAGGACGGGAATGTAAGGCTAGATTCACAAAAAGATTAGAGCCCAGGATCTACATGCTGAATCTAAAAGTCACCTACCTGTAGCTTTTCAGCAGACCCCTGCACCAGAAAAGTCTAAAGTTTACATCTATCTAAAAAAATAAAATAAAATTTCAGTCTGGAGCACACCCAGAATACTTATGTCCTCAAAAGAATTCCCAAATGATAGAAGTACCATTTCTTTCTCCTCTGTGAGGCCATACACGATTGGTGTTCTTAGAAAAAAAAAAAAACCCCTGAACTTTTTCTTCTAAAACATTAAGAAAAAAAAAGTACTGTATCTTTTGTCCTTAGCTTTTATTGTCCTCATATGTCTATGACACTCAAGGTTAACTCTCAGGAGGACTTGAACTACCTCACCCACTTCCCAAGGGAGTATATTCTCACTGTGTCTCAAATAAGCTAGAGTGAAATTATCTCAATTAGTCCTATTAAACTGTCTCACACTACATACAGCAGTTCTAGAGGAGTACAGAGACTGTAGAGATTTAAAACATCTAAGGCCATCAATTACTTCACAAAGCACGCAAAAGTTTCGTCAGAAGAATTCATAAAACTCACGCTCAACTCTCCCTGCTCTGCCACCTACAAAGACAGAAGAATGGGTCTGAATAAATTGTATGGGATCTGTTGATCTCCTGCTTTGGGGATTTCTGAGAAAGGGCATCTAATTTTGTCAGGAGGGAGATAAATAGCCTTAGCTTTTTTAGGGAGTAAGGCTCATGCTCACTTGAGATTTCTAATTGTGGTTGTGTGCTCCCATAGACTCCACTCTTGCACACCTCACTCTCCATACATATATTATGATTGCTTAATGGTCGATTTCTCCACCCTGAAAAGGTGATCCATGAAAATTCTTTAACCGAGGGAGAATACAGACACAGAGAATAAGAGGAATCAGAATTCCTCCCTGTCACTCAGCAGCTCTAGGTTACTAATCTTACCGATTAAATGGGATATAAAAATGCCAGCGTGAAACTGGACGGTTAAAATATTTTCCTGAGGAAGTAATACTTTTGGAACTTGTATAAATGTTCTTGCATTCATGAAAACATAGAGTTGATGAAGCACTTCTGGATTGAAAATCAGTATTTCCCTTACAAATAATAAGTCATACAGACTGTCCTAACCAATTGCAAAATAAGCAAAAAATGTCAGCTTGAAAACACTTGAATTGACAGGTTACAGTAAAAGTTGCTTACATCTGCTATCTTCTGAACACAAAATAAAGTTTTCACTTTCCAAAAGATAGTGATTTTTCTTACACATTTCCTTATGTTGTGCACTGGTGTTGCTGAAAGGACGGAGTTCCCAACCTTCACCCTTGTGAGTTTTCAATTTTTCTAAGGATGTCACACTTTTAAAGAAAAGCTCCATCATCACACCGGAACTTCATGTCCCATGATTTTATCTCTGACTGTGGACATCTTGGCTCTTGATCTCTTGTTTCTACCTTAATTAAGTGGAAAACAATCACTCAGAGTAGCCAGAGATCTGGAATGTTTCCATAAAGAGATCTGGAAACAGGAGGGTTTTTTCTCTGCCTGGTTCTCACTTCTCTTGCTTTGAAGTATAACCAAGATAAATTATTTTCTGTTCCCTGTCCATCACATAATATTTGAGAGTATGTCAGTCTCCTGTAGCCTTACTGTACTGGCACACACAGGCTGTTTCAGTGGTTACAAGAGCTGGCAGAGCAAAATTTACACTGAAGAATAGTCAAGAGAGAGAGGTTTTACAGGGGCATATAGTGCAAGGACAGGGAGGAGTGGCTTTAAACTGAAAGAGAGTAGATTTAGATTAGACACTAGGAAGAAATTCTTTACTGTGAGGGTAGTGAGGCACTGGAACAGGCTGCCCAGAGAAGTTGTGGATGCCCCATCCCTGGAAGTGTTCAAGGCCAGGTTGGATGGGGTCCTGAGCAACCTGGCCTAGTGGAAGGTGTCCCGGTCCGTGCCCAGGGGTTACAACTAGATGATTTTTGAGGTCTCTTCCAACCCAAACTTTTCTAAGAGTCTATGATCCTGTGATATGAAACAGGGCTAAAACATGGACCAAAAAACCCTCAACATAGCAAATACATCATCAAGCCCTCCCTACCTGTGCTGAAATTAAATGATACTTTGCTCTCCTGATCAAATAATCCTTTTCAATTCTGCATATTAAAAAAACAACAAACAAACAAACAAACAAACAAACAAACAATAAATAAATAAATAAATAAATTACTATTTTTCAGCTACTATTTCGCTAAATCATAACTTTGGACAGACTATTCTTTCAAAAAGCAAATAAGTGGGTGTAGATTATATAGATTTGTAAGATATAAATGCCACAGCACTCCTTATGGCTACCATGTTAATTTAGTATGCTGACATGTGCCTCATTTAAACACTTCTGAACACTTTCAAGCACTTAGGAAAACAAACAGGATATGGGCTTTTTTCAGAAAGCAAAAAGGAAAGGCTGAAAGATTGTATTTCATTATCACCAAATCAGAAGGTGCAAAACTGGAACAATGCAGAAGTCAGAAGAGTTGCTGTGATCTAGGTTTCTGAGAAGCAATCTGCACTTACCAGGTACAGAGCTGGGTTGAACTAGATCTTTTTCCTGTAGTGATGACACACATGTTCCTCCCCAAAAGAACAAAAATACTTTTATATTCAAAGAAGTCAGCTTTCCTTAGAAAACTGAATCCTTTGCGTTTATTACCAGGAAACTCAAAGTGATGAAACCTGGCAAAATGGAAATTTTAAAAGGTTTATAAAATATTCCATTTGCTTTCTGTACCTTGAAGAGGGGCCTTTTTGTGTCCTGCCTTTGTGACAGCCAGTTCAGTGGCCTTCAGAACTGAAGAGAACTGCACAGTCTCCTGTAAATTCCATGAAATCATAAAATCATTTTGTTTGGAAAAGACTTTTAGGATAACTTAATCCAACTGTTAACCCAGTACTTTTAAGTCCACCACTAGACCTTGTCCCTAAGTGCCACACCTACTCATCTTGTAAATACCTCCAGGGATGGTGACTCAGCCACTTGCCTGGGCAACCTGTTCCGTGGCTTGACAACAATTTCAGTGAAGAAATTTTTCCTAATACCCAATCTAAATCTCCTCTGGCACAATTTGAGGCCATTTCCGCTTGTCCTATCACTTGTTACTTGGGGGAAAAGACAACCACATACCTCGCAACAGTTGTTTGTGGGTCACCCTTTTACCTTTTCCCAAGGTAACAACCAGACAGATTCTGTCTGTAAAAATCTGTTAATATTTTTCAACTTGTACAAGGAAAAGAGAGAAAATATTTACTGGAAATAATACAAATCACTGAAGGTTGTTACAAACTAAAAAAAAAGTATTAAATGGTTGGAGGTATCCATTCATATTCACAACAAAGGATAGATGCCAACCTTCCCAATTTTTGCAGTATCTTTTATATTGTGAGGCTTGCAGATCAAGTGAGGAAAAGGCTGTCACATCACTGTCCAGCACATGCATCAAGGTCTATGTTGGCATCAGTCCTGTCGATCTACACAGTTTTGACTGTTTCTTCTAAAAAAAGTGAAGACTTTGGACAGCAGCCTTTGCTCTCTCTGCACCTACACTGTGGATCCACCAGCAGGAAATCTCTGACTACCAGCACAATCAGAGCAGACCAACTTTTTGTCCACCTTTCTTTATGCCAATTACCCTTATCACTGTTTGGCCTGCATCTTCCAATGAGTGCTGCCACTCAACACATGAACCTAATTACTGTGTTTGGGGTTTTTTTCAGTTCAAAGTGTCCTTCTCACTGGCCACCAGTATAATACCAGTGCTATGCAGTGTGTCCTACATAACAATACAATGGGATTTTTTGACACAAGCAGGTGCGGGACATATGTCCCAGCAGACCAAGTCAGATTCAGTGCAACCCTCCACCAAACTTGCCAAACTTTACCCTAAAGCAAATTATCAACTGAGCTTGGATTTAAATTTGGGTGAAATAATTGCCATCTTCTGAATGGAGGTGGGCACGATGGCTCATCAAGGAAAATGAGGGCCAGAAATGGAAACAATGAATAAGCATGACTGAGAGTGTGAGAATACCTTCATGTTCCCCAACACTAATGAGAGCCTTCATCATACCCATGATGCAAATTCATAGTCTACAACAAAACTTAAGTAGTCTTCACTACTGCTGTCACACATCTCTCTCAGATCAATTCTTGCAGCCCTCATACAGGCTGGCAAAATCCCAGGACACCCCTAGGGAAGACAGGCAAAGACTAGCAGGCTGTCCCATCCTGTCCTACCACCCCAGCCAGGAGCAGACAGGGGCTGATTCTTGGCAGGAATTCCCTTTCATGAGTGGGAAGAAATTTATGTGTTCCCCCGAATCATCTATTCCCTTTCCACCCCGAAGAGCCCTACAAAAGGCCATAACAAACACAGATCTTCAGCTATTGAGTTTCCAATGATAACTCCAGCCCTACATTCAATCTTAAATATGTTGAATTAGATATGGCCTCTAATGCCAGTAATATCTTCAAGAAATTGCCCTTCCTAAAGTCAAGTAGACACAGGTAAACATAAGAGGAAAATATACTGTAGTTTTGAAGCTTTAGATTTCTAAGCTCTACATTTACTTCCAACTCTGAACCTAAACCAAATTATTATCTGGAGTCCTTTCTACTGCTCTCCCCTATATTATGCAATAATTTTTAAAAGCTATTATTTTATACTAATTATTACCATAAATAAATATGAATTCTGTCTGTCTTCGTAAATCATACAAAGTGAAAATCCTAATGCAACATTTAATTATATTAATGAATTGAAGGAAGACCAGAAGTAAATGAGAACATGAAGCACTGGCCTAAGCAACTGTTTGCTCTATTCATATTTACCTAGACCCTCTAGAATGAAAAAAAGTCTCTTTCCGTACTAAACCCAAAACTTTAAATCTAACTCCAATCCTAGTATTAATATCAACATCAACAGTGATCACATCAATGAAAGTGGAAGAAAAGCATAGTCCCATAGAGAAACACGTCATCCTTCTATTTCCCTAGTCCCTGGAATATCCACCCATAAACTGAGAACAATAAAGTTTGGATTCCCTATTCCTAACACTACCCTAGCCATGGCATCAGTGCAAATCTCACCTCTACAAGACGGCACAGAACATTCATCATTTCCAAAACCTGCCCATTTCCAACTCTTCAGTAATAATAGGATGCCGCAAAGATCTGGGCTCTTAAGAAGGAATGTGTCAATAGGAGAGAACACCTCTTATCCTGAAATCTAATCTCAGCCCTAAATTTAAAGCAAGTTAGAGCCTTAACCTAATACCACCACTAGCCCTAATCTTAGTTATAACCTGGTACGCATTCAGACAACAAATTACACAGTATCTGCCTTTACCAGCAGCTGTTATCCTGTCTTCTGAACTTTGCAAGCCACAGAGAATCAACTGGAGTCTTGAAAATCCAATTCCAAACTCTATGTCTGATGTTAATTATTTACAAGTCTTGGAGCACATTGAAAGAGCACATCCAATGTCCTACCCTGCCGTCACCTGTCCTCTTCCTAACTCTGTCAGACCACCAGCATAAAGACACGAACAAATATCCTGAAGACTTGAATTCCCAAATACCTGTTATAATACTTGTATTAATTAAACATATGTAAATAGTAAAGAAGAATATAGAGCATTTACCCCTTTCTACAGTCTTCTTGATTCTTAATCCCCCTGAGAAAACCAAAAATCCCTTCAATTCTCTCTAACACTCCCAAAGCCCAACTCAAAATCTACCTTGAAGCCTGGTGTTGGTTTGCGCACCCAAACAAGCAATGTCCCTTTCAAAATTGTGCCCTTCTGAACATGTGGGTCCTAGAAGCTTTATATCCTGCCTCTTACACCAACCATATATCACTTTTAAATTATTTTCAGCAGACAAATGTGCAGATTGCAAATTCCCATGAGATTTGTCTCCATGGATTAGTCCCAGCAGACTAAGAAAAACTGTCCTCTTTAGTCTTTATTCTCCTCCCACCCATATAGGACCTACTGCAATGCTACAGAATTCTGAATCTGCAAAAATTTCGAAGTCAACCTCAGTCCTAATTCTGGTTGGGGCCTATAGCCAACACAAAAATACACATTAAAATATTCCCTTTTGTCAGCATTTGTCCTCTTCCTAGTTCTGAGGATCTTAATCTTGGTCATGTTGACAGAACCAGGGAAACTAATAAAATATAATGTTTCCTGAGTTTAATTTTAGCTGGGATTCAGTTAAATAGGACTTTTAAAACTTAAATATCTGGTTTTGGCCAATTTTTTTTCATTCTTTCTATCTCCAGACAGGCTGCATAGTCAGCAAGGCATAAGAATGAGCTGGATAGTGAAGAAAAATGTTCTACTTGAGTACATTCCACAGAGAGGTTGATAACTACTGACAGAAATGTCTTCAGCTAATGTATCCAGAAATATATGTTCATCCTTTTATTAATTTTTAAACATAAATTTATATAGTGTTCTACAACTCCACAGAATTTCTACACCACAAATTTAGAAGTGCTCTTCACCAGAAATGATAGACGGGAAGTATGATACAAAAAGTGTTCTGTTACGAGGAGTTTAATTTTTGCAGCACCACTAGGATTTCAGTTAGTGCCAACATTTTAAGTTGCATACTTGATGCAAGCTCTCCACCTAGTGGAGTAATTTTTAATGCTCCTAAGGATCATAATTCCTTTCATGTCATCATTTTTACTTCTGATTCATTTAAATAGTAATAGAAACAGTTCCTTACATAAGATTTTATAAATACTTAAGCTATATAGTAAGGCTTTTTTCAAAATAAAACTTCATTTCACACTGTGACTGAAATATTTATAATAGCTTTGGAAAACATAAAGACCAAGAGAACTATGAAAGTAAAACCAGTCACAACAATCAAACTGTATCCACAAAATCATTTGAACAAAACAACCTCAGATATTTTATTCATCTAGGTTTTGGTAGTTGAGTGAAGTTCTATTTTTAGAAAATCCTATATCCTTCACAAATATTAACAACAACCATGTTTAAAAGAAAAATTCAGAGCAGGGAACATAACTGCTCATATAGCATTGACAAAACAACCCCATCCAGGTGCCAGAGTAAAAAGCACAATTTGAACAGCTTATCATGGGGCACAGGAAATTCCAAATCACTTTAAGTTCTTGTTTAGAGGCTGGATGAAACTGTGAAATATATATTCTGGTGTTACCACATACATGTGCATGTATGTACATCATGCAAGAATTCTGTGGGAAAGGAGAAGAAACATTGACATGCAGAAAGTCAAAACAGGTGAATATAATCATGCAGCCTGCTTAAATGCCTGGATCGTGATAATACGCCTCCCGGTGCTTACAAAGAACAGGCTCTTAGAAGAAAAGAAATAATTAAAAAAAAACAAAATAAGCGCTTATGCAAAATACACAGTTCACATCTCAGACCCATTGAGACCAGCTCTGGCCCACGGCTCCAGTACCTGTAATCACAGCTGTAGCACACAGCACAGAGAATTTAAAGTCCCTTCAGGTAGGCTGGTCCTGAGCCACTTCAGGAGATAAAGGTCAAAACAGAGGGTATGAATTTCACCTCTGTTCTTGCTGGCGACGAGTGCACTTCCAAAGCAATTGGTGTAATGCACTGTGCTCCTTGCATGACACATTACTTAATAATTGCACGGCTGCATTTCAAGTCACCTTCAGTTCACAGTAGTTTTTAGTTGTGACTTGACAGCCAGAGTGGGTTACAGTTATCCTGCACTTGAGATAATGAAGGTATAGATTATAGTTGAGAGCCCACATCAGACAAATGAGGTCACACGTCCTGACTCGATACAGATCCCCATTATAAATTTGGTCTCATATAACATTACCATCAAAACGGTGCCTTGACTTGTTCAGTGCACTTACCAGAACTCAATTTGCCAGTATTGGAGATCACGTTCCCTCTTGCTGATGAAGTTCCAGTTTAATTTTCTCACTGTACCGGCTGGCTCTCCCACAGCACCCAGCCTTGCAGATGCAGGTAGGCTTACTTGGGTACCCTCTCTCTGAGTCAGCACACCATCCCACGTGCACACTACGCTGCCTGCACAGCAGCAGCACAGAGATGTCCCTGCTGCACAGAGGGGAAACGGAGACAGCAGCAGGAGGCTAAGACTTATGTTAAACAGATCGCAAACAAGCAGCAGTGGAGGAAAGAGACTTAACCGAGATCTTTTCCTGTGTGCCGATAACATACAGCCTTCAGAAGCAGTGCATTATACTTCCAAGCAGAAAGATAGTACTTAATCCAGTACAAAAGATTTTTTTAATGCTAGAATAGGCAACCTAAACACAGTATCCCACAGGGTAAGACACAAGGCAAGAAAAGACCAGACAGTTTGCTTGTGATCATGGGACATATATAAATATATGCAATGCTGTCTTCTACAGTGCCTGAGTTTCAACTATGGCACAAACCTTAGCACATGAGTTTTGTTGTATTTAGTCCTCCTTATGGAAAAACTAAAATACAGGTTTACATAACTTACGGAATTGTAGAGCTATTGTTATTTTCTTTTTACATTACTGATGTCCCTGAGCTCCCACCAAATTTTGGGCAGCCAGAAGCACAGAAAATTCACAGCAACTTTAGCACACATATTACTGTGATTCTAGTTCATGATCCATCGCCAAAAGCAAATCACTTTTTCTCATTTCTGGAGATCAGAGTGCGGGCTTTAATAATCCAGCAGCTCTTGACTGGAAAAAAAAAAGGGTTAAATTACCCCAGAGTGCTGTCCAGCCCTTCAGAAGAACCTCCACCATTTGGAGAGATAGGCAGAGAAAAACTGTCTGAAGTTCAGCAAAGGCAAATGCAGCGTCCTGCACCTGGGCAAGAATAACCCCCTGCACCAGCACAGGCTGGGGGCTGACCTGCTGGAGAGCAGCTCTGCAGAGAAGGACCTGCGGGTCCTGGTGGACAGCATCTGTCCATGAGCCTGCAATGCCCTGGTGGCCAAGAGGATCAATGGTGCCCTGGGCTGCATTAGGAAGGGCATTGCCAGCAGGTCGAGGGAGGTGATCCTGCCCCTCTCCTCAGCCCTGGTGAGGCCACATCTGGAGTGCTGTGTCAGTTCTGGGCTCCTCAGGACAAGAGAGACATGGAGCTCCTGCAGCAGGTCCAGTAAAGGGCTACAAAGATTATTAAAGGCCAGGAACATCTCTCTTATGAGGAAAGGCTGAGGGAGTTGGGCCTCTTTAGCTTCAAGAAAAGATGCCTGAAAGGGAACCTTCGCAATATCTATAAATATCTGAAGGGAGGGTGCCATGAGGATGGATCTAGACTCTCCTCGGTGGTGCCAAGCAATAGGACAAGAGGTAATGGCCAGAAACTGGTGCACAGGAAGTTCTGTGGGAATATGAGGAAAAACTTCTTTACTGTGCTGGTGACCAAGCACTGGAACAGATTGTCCAGAGAGGTTATGGACTCTCCATCCCTGGAGATATTCAAGAACTGTCTGAACACAATTCTCTGTCATGCGCTCTAAGACCACCCTGCTTGAACAGGAAGGTTGGACCAGATGTGTCCCGTCCAACCTGACCCATTCTGTGATTCTGTGAAATTGCAGAATCCAGCAACAGCTCTGTAACTGGAGCCATAAGGAATAAAAATATGCAGCAGAAGCTAGGAGTGGAGCTAACAGGCCCAATGACTGAGCTATGAAAGGTCCTCACCTCTTCAGAAACCCTCACTGTACTCTTTTCACTTGGTTTTCAGTGTAAAAGGGGTAAATTTTGGGGCTGCCTGACAGCATGCTCAGCCAGTGTGTGTACCCTAAGCCAATGTGCTGGCCCTTGGTGCATTCCAGCTGTCATTTGCATGGTTGAAGTCAAAGAATATTGCATAACAAATACTGGCGTGCAAATACCCCAAACAGAATGACAAGGGAACATCAGACTTAGACATATGAATGTGGATGAAACAGGAGGGCAAAATTTATAATCCCTCTTCCCTGTTCTTCTGCTGGGAAACACGTCTTCTGCTCTTCAGTTGTTGCTATGCTGGCCTTGCGCCAACATACTGCTTTCCAGTTTTTATTCTTCAGTGACCACAGTCTACTGATTTCATCTGCTCCTCCTGCTTATACATCGCCTTTATTTCTTCCTGAGAATCAATAAATATTACTGTCCTTCAGAGACGGGAAGATCGACTGGGTAATGATTTCCCCTACTTGCCAGGTTCCTTCCACTGAGATTGTGACAACAAGGCTTCTGGTAATGAGCAAGAAAACATCTGCAATACTGTTCCATCCTGCTGTCCACAAGGCAGGGACTTCACATGCTATATGCTTATATTCAATTGGGTCCTAAAATTTTGTAGTCCAAACAAAATGAGCTTGTTACCTGAATGAAAACTGACCTCATGTTCTTTGCTAGAACACAAATAAAAAGAAGGAGAAAAATACATTCTCAGACATTTGAAAAAATACCTTTAATTGAGGAGCATGCCTCGGATTTTTATACTTGTGCACACAAGGGTTGCTAAGAAATCTCATCATACTGAGCACCTAGTAATTTATAAGGTTGTAGCTACAAAGCACTGCTTCAAGAGTAAGAGCTAATATAATTGCATGGCTCTGGGTTGTTTGGTTTTTTTTTTTTTAAATTTCCCTTATGGAATTCTGTGATGTTTTCAATATACAGAAAGGCAAAGCAAAGGAATCAAAATGACATTTGGGGGCACAGAGCTCCTACCTTGCCAAATTTCATCTTGTTTACTACATACTGCTTTGGTGCTAGGATTGTAACACATTTTGAAGTATATTATTATGGGAAGAAACTTTCTGTACTAGTCATGACCAAAAAAAAAAAAAAAGATGAAGTCTTCTGTGAAATTTGTGCAAAAAATCCCCCTATGAATCAGAACGTGCAACTGGGGCAAATGGATGTTTCTAGAAATGATTAATACATGGAAATATTTCTAGTAAGGGAAATATTTAAGCATTGTTAGTCAGACTTGCAACTGCTGCACCGGTGTATGCAAGCTTGCCATATATTTTACTTTGGAATAAGGTCACAATTATCTATAATTCACACTATCATCCATGTTGGTGCCCTCTTGTGTTTGGTGGGTTGTTTTGTGGTTTTTTTCGGTTTAGGGGTTTTTTTCAGCTATATTAAATTAAGCTGCCATCTGGTTTTGACTTTGGGCTACTTGGTACTTTTTTAATAACGTGACAGATTGTCCTTTCTTAATCGCAGCTCATGAGGTGATCCCTTAAAAAATAAAGTGCTATTACAAGAACACAGAACACAGCTCACTGTTAGAAAGCATATACTCATATATCTACAGCTGACAGCAATTTTCTGCAGATTGCCACTGTGCAGCTACAGGAAGAGAGGGAACATTTCTTCATTATATTATCATTATAATTAGGGTCACACTAGACACAGAACAAGTATCCCTTGGGATTGGACAGTGATTCCAAATTCTTTTTTTTCTTCCTAAAAATGATAAATGCAAAACATTTTAAGTAGCTATTGTTCCTTTTTCATCTAGGGTACATGGACAAAATCCATCACATTGTCCTTTTATGAATTGACCATTTACTTCAGAAATTCTAAAATGCCTTTCACAGACAGACGTTGTTTGTTGGCAAGGATTGTATTCAGTGTTATGATTGTGGATATTGTTGGAGCCTATTTATCTGTATATGACTTGGTCCTTTCCTCTCATCTGTGGCATAATCCATAATTGAAGATTTACAGGAGAAGTTTTAGAAAAATTAAACTTTCAGCTTTTTTTGGATAGTACCACACATCCATTATTTGCTTATTACCTGCTAAAATAAAGCCCAAGGCACAAAGATGTTGATTTCACACTGCCCAAATTAAAAATCGTGGCTCTGTATGTATCTTACAGAGCATGACAAGTCAAACTGCTGTCTGAAGGAGCTCTCTGATTTGCTTTCTGAAGATGTCTGTTTGACTAGAGAGGGAAGTTAGAAGGGCTGATGGCTAAATCTACATAAGAAAAAGTTCCATGTTTTGGGGAAGGTTTTGGTGTAAATTAGGATAGCCTCAAGGTATCTGTGCTAAAATCTGAGTTTGCTATTGGGCAACAACAGCTAAACATTTTTATATGCAAGGCAGAGATTATCTTTCTTACGAAAACAGCAATGGAAGACTTAGTTGAGCAAAAGGGTGGTTACTATTGTCATGATGTTAAGATTGTGATATGCAGATTTTTGGAATGTTCTTTCCATTCACAGTTGCAGTCTTACAGTTAAGCAAAATGGATTGCCATCCTGCCCTTTGAATTGGCCCTTCAAATCCTTGTGTTTTCCTGCCTCCCTAAGATAGGAAGGGATTAAGGGTGACTGACAGCAGAAAAAAATTATGCAGCCACATATATGTTAATCTTGCCATCTTTTCTGCCGGATTTGGAAGGAGAGGGATATTTATAACTGTTCCTTTGTCTTGCTTTGGGACTAGCCACTGATTTCCCAGCACCCTAGAAAACATTTCTAAAGGTCTGGGACAGAAAAATAATTCTTTCGAGACAACTAATCTCTCCATTCATGTCATTCATATGAAAGCAATTCTACACACTTAATATTGGCTAGAATATTTGGTCTTGAGTCTCAGGCCAGGAAAAGACTGGGAGGCTCTGATAAACATTTCCTTTATCACAGTCTTAACTAACCCAATTTAATGCAACATTTGAAATTAAATCAGTGTACTTTTTCATGTTGGCAAACTTGGGACAGCAGTCTGGTTTTGGTCGGAGGCTGCAAAGGGGTTTCTTTTGACCTCGAACACAACAAAGGTCTTATCTGAAGGTCTTCTTAACTGAGAGGGACTCAGAATCTTGGCTTGTATAATCTGACCAAATAACTGTTATTAATTCAAAGATGTCAACTTGGTTTAGATACAGGGGGGGTTAAATAATAAGTTAAACCCTCTTAATTTCTCAAAAAATTACTCCAAATCCCCTCTAACATTTATTCTACATCATGTATGTTCATCATTGCTAGGTCCCACTTTTTCAGAGTTTAGCCTCAGAATGCTGCTACCTCTGAATCTGAAACAGACCTTTATCTTTGCCCATTCAACCCCACACTAGGTACCAAACAGGAAAAGTAATCTGCCACATGTCGCTAACCATCATCGTTTGTTATTACCACTTTTTGACATGGCCATATTGGACACCATGACAACATATTCTGCAGAAGAATGACAGGACTTAGAGAGAACACAAATGAATGCACTTTGTTCATTTACAACTAAGTATGATCACTTCAATTTTTCACTTTATTAATATTTAAAATACATAAAGACCCTTTTGTCCTAATGGATTCCAAAGCAAACCATTAAAAAAAGGAATAAGAGTGATTTAGATATTACTCCCCATAATTGGATTATATGTTTCTTGCTTCTGTGTTAAATTACTGCAGCAATTCAGCCTACAGATGACCAAAGTCTCTGATTTCTCAGTTGAGAAACAGTCTTTTCTTTGAGCAACAGACTTGTAATTGTAGCACAGAATTTGTCAAAAGATCCATTCTATCCTCTGATGAATTAAACTCATAAAAGATGCAAGAACACATTTGTGCTGCTGATAGTGACAGCACTAGCTCTGCAGATGTCACTGTTGCTGTCACTTTGCCCCACATAACTCAGCCAGTCTTGGGTATCTTTCCAGAAACTAGCACAATGCCTGATTCAGTCCTTCCCTTTTAAACATGGCCTTTATAGTACATGGAATTATAGCAAGCAGGAAAAGGAGGATGCCATTTGGAGAGAAATTCTAATTAATTTATATTTTCAATGTCTGAATTAGAGTTGCAGCAAACTACTGGTCCTTAATTTGGCCTTTTGGGGTCAAGTTCCCAGGCAGTAAGCTCAGTGTGAAGTGCTGACCGTTTTAGAACAAGCATTTTTGAAAGACCAATAAGCAATTATATTTTAAAGGTTCCATGGTGTAAGAGGTTAGCGAGATAGCCATAGGTCTTCACAACATCCCTCTGGACAAGTTGTTTAACTGTGAGATGAGAGGTTTGCAGGGTGAAGAACTGGCTGAAAGGCAGAGCTCAAAGCGTTGTAGTGAATGGGGTCACATCTGGCTGGTGACTGCTCACCAGTGGTGTTCCTCAGGGCTCAGTTTTAGGGACAGGTCTGTTCAATGCATTTACCAACGGCCCAGAGGCAGGAGTTGAATG
Source organism: Melanocharis versteri (assembly GCA_013397845.1). Taxonomy (NCBI): domain Eukaryota; kingdom Metazoa; phylum Chordata; class Aves; order Passeriformes; family Melanocharitidae; genus Melanocharis; species Melanocharis versteri. Next base: position 1,490,425 of record VZTG01010316.1, read on the forward strand.
CAGCAATAGCAAGTTTGCTGATGATACTAATCTGGGAAGTGCTGCTGACTCTTTTGAGGAACAGGAGGCCTTGCAGAAGGATCCAGAGAGATTAGAGCATTGGGCAGTGATTAATGAGATGAAATTTAACAAGTTGAAATGCTGGATTCTGCACCTAAAACAGAGTAACACTGGGCACAAGTATAAATTGAGAGAGGAGTGGCTGGAAACAGCCCCACAGAAAGGGGTCTGGGGGTGCAGGTTGACAGGATGCTCACCAGGAGCCAGAAGTGTTTGTGCCCTGGCAGCCAAGCCATTCTGGGATGCATCAAACACAGCATCACCAGCTGGTCAAAAGAGGCAATTATCCTTCTGTGTTCAGTGTTGATGTGGCTTCAGCTTCAGTGCTGTGTGCAGTTCTGAGCCTCACAGCTTAAGAAAGATATGGAAGGTCCTTGGATGCATCCAGAGGAGGGCAGCAAACCTGATGAGAGGGCTGGAAGACACATCCTGTGAGGAGCAGCTGAAGACTTTGAGCCTGTCTAGTCTGGAGAGAAGCAGGCTGAGGGGTGACCTCATTATTCTCTCCAGCTTCCTGAGGAGGAGAAGTGGAGAGGGAGGTGCTGATCTCCTCCAGTTTTGGTATCCAGTGACAGGACATGTGGGAATGGTTCGAATCTGTGCTGGGAGAGGCTTCGACTGAACATCGGGAAACATTTCTTTACTGAGAGGGTGGTCAAGCCCCAGAAGAGACTTCCTAGAAAGGTGGCCAATGGCCCTAGCCTGCCAGTGTGTAAGAAGCATTTGGACAATGCCCTTAACAGCATGCTTTAAGTTTTGGTCAGCGCTGAATTGTTCAGGCATTTGGACTAGATAGTCATTGTAGGTCTCTTCCAATTGAAGTAGTCCAGTCTATTCTTGTCTGTTCTAAGGGAAACCAAATTATAGTTACAAATATTCTATTTCGTTCAGGATTTGAACTGAAAAAAAGACATAAAGGCGAGCAAGCAGTCATGGTTTATTTGTTTTCTGTAAAAGTGACAGGCAAGACAGGTACCCATGCAAGCAATGGTATGAGGGTTTTCACACATCTCAAGTTAATATACCTCTATTTTTAAAGTTGACACTTGTAACATTTAACAGGCCTGACAGGAGAAGCTGAACTATTAAGAGTTTCATCTTCCTGATGCAGATTGCTCCAGGAGAAATTACTACAGAAGATTTAGTTACTCACAAGTATAACCTAATGAATACTTGAAAGATTTTTGCATAGGAACAGGAGAACTCTTACATTAGCTAAAGAAAGAATATTTAGAGATGTCTGAGTATTATTTGAGAGGAAATGGCATAGAACTACAGCAAAAATCCATTTTCACAGGATCAAATATTAAATTACTTAAAGAGCTAGAAAATGGTATTAACTACAATATGAGTAAAAAAGAGAAGGTAGAATTCAGAAACAGTATCATGAAAAACTAAAATTGACATACTGTTCCAAGAAAGCCTGTCAGCAACCAAAACCAGATCAAATAAAATAAGCCAGTATAAAATTACATCTCCCTGTAAACAGACAGATAAGTCAGTTTAAATCAGTTTGGTTTATCATAATAAAAGTTGGATTTGACCAGGGTATCCTGGATAACTGAAAAATGTGTTAATTCTGTGAAAGGTAGATTTGGAACCAGTGACTGAGACACAGGGTTACAGAGTAGTGTAATCCCAAATGCCATGCAGAAGAATAACATGTGAATAGACACAAAGCAGAAAACACTGACACATAAAATACTGTGAATAAATTAGGGTTACTAATTTAGTTGGAAATATAAGAGTGAAAGCTGAGGGTTTGTGGGATACTGGAGCCCATGAGAAGATGACTTTATATGGATATGGCTAGAAAGTTTGGAGAGTAAAGAAACAGTGTGTCAGACTGTCAGTGGACACAAATATATCAAAAAAGTATAAAGGGAAATCTTATTTTAATCAAGCACCATAGCCACTGAGCGAGTAACTAACTGTTCCCAACTGGGCTTGGCACTAGATCAATAGCTACAATGTTCCTGAAATTATAAACACAGTACAGTAAAGAACAGCAAGTACCATGACTGTAGTTCACTAGCGTGGTATCAAAATTGAGTTTGCTAAGAGTGTGGAATAGGTTTTTCATCAGCCCAGCACTTGTGGACCTCATTACATTCCGATAATTTAGACAGACTGAAAAGGAAAGAGAAGTGACTCCCCAGAAAAAGTCCCTAGTGTGGTAGGTTGGACTCTGGACATGGTTATTGAAATTTTAACAGCAATATTTTGGAGGAATGCTACTGCTTTGTGACTCAAGAAAAAAAATTAAACATAGTAACCTAAAGATTTTAAATCTTATATGGCTGTTATTTTAAAAAGGCAATACTGCTGGTAAGTTTACAGATACAAAGTTGTACTGGACACTCAGCACATATAGGTTGAATCTATCTGGAAAAAGAATTTGTGTCTTGGATTACCAACACAGAGAATAGCTGCTTTGAACCAACAGCAAGTCACTTATTGGAGATGTACAGGAAAATAGCTTACAAAATAGTCAATGAGGAGTATTTGAACATCTTTGAAGGTTTAAGATGGATCCCTAGTTTGTATGTGAGAAAAGTGACCAGTAACCTGTAAAGGAGACTTAATAATTATCTTACCTAATATATGAAATTAATAAGGAAAACAAAAAACAATGACAAAGAACACCAAAATCAGACTCTGAGAAACTGCAGAAAAACATACTGGTATACAACAGATGTCTCAAGTCCAGGCCTTTCAGCAGATAAATCTTGCTTCTCATCCTCAGACCCAGAAAAAGCCTACCATTAAGGGTTAAGAGTTGAACAAACATCATCTTCTTTAGGCACAAAAGTCCTGCTTGGTTGAGCAAATATATATGAATATCCTAACAGTGGGTAAAAATATGCAAAACTTCAGGGTGAGATACATATTTCAGTGTGGAACAGCTTTATTGTTGTCCTATCCTTACTGATGACTACGTGGCGAGTGTCAGAAAATTGTTACAGGCATCATAAGAACATCTGGGACTTGGCGACTCTTCAAAGAAATCTCTGCTCAACAGAAACTGGCCTGAAATCCACCCTTATGTAAGGGATTTGAGGTTCATTGGCATAGTATTGATGCAAAAGGTTAAACTTGCTAACGTGCCTGCACTGCCCCTGTGATGACGATATCAGAGCTTTCCATAATTTTGACAATGTTTGAGAAAGTGTGTAAGAAAGTGCTAACCATAATTTTTACCACGGAAACAACAAATCTATTAGAGCAGTAAATTCAAGTCACAAGCTCATGTCCCACATCTTAAAACAACCTTTTGTGATATGGCCTAAGTGAATTTCAACTCTCCATCCTAAAAATATAATTCCACTTTTAAGTGAAGTTTTGGAGAGAGAGAATCTGGCAGTTATAAGCTTCTTTACTGCTTTTACATTATTTAACTAGCAGATGTGACTGGGAATAGTAAGAATGATCTTGACACTTCTTTCTGTATAATAAAAGTAGATTTTCTAATGTAGGCCTCTCAATTAGCATAGAATATTGCAAAAGAAACACTGACTTCAATAACCTATGCTAGCCTAAATTGTTTATTTTGACAGTCACCCAAGAAAGTGATGGTTCAGCCATGACTGCTGACCTTCCTCAAGGTTTCTTTGAAATAAGTCAAAGCAAACTCTCCAAATATCTAGAAGAAATGCAATGTCAAAACAGTGTGCTTCAGAATAACTGTCAACATATACGACTAAATTAAATTAACCTGAACCAAAGATTAAACATCGTTGTTCTGAAATGCATAACAGTCCTTGTATTTATAGAGGGAACTGCACCAAAATAACCTTGATAATTTCTATGGATTTGGGGAGGAGGACACAAACATACGGCTCCTTAAAATCAGTGGTCAGCAGTCAGTGTTGATCCATGGAAACAATGAAAAGCCAATACTGCGTTAAATGAAACATCAATAGTTCCAGTTTTAAGATTTCATATCTGAGGTATTGTCAAAATTAACTGTAAATCATGGTTTAGGGAAAGAAGCTCTATGTCATGAAGTACCAAATCACCATAGTTATTTAACTGTAGTGGTGTTGTGGAGGTTGTTAATGGTTATCCCAGAATTTCTTTTTGCCGTTAGTAAGAGCATCCAAAGACTAAAATAGTAGCTGGTAGGAAACAGCTGCAGTGAAGTTACGTTTTAAAAGCCAATCATATTATTCAGATCACCTTCACTGGCAATAAAATAATTGTAGTAAAGCAGGAATAAGCTTCACAGAAGACTAAATGACAGGGGTTACTGTAGCTGCTATTTAAAAAGACAAAGTCTGAAAAGATTTTACGTAGCTATTATTCACATATATGATCCTCTCAAACATTCAGGCTTCCTGAATGGTGTTGGAGTTGCAATGCTTATCCCTGAGTTAGTTATATAAATCTAAACTATCTATTTCTTGTCTCTTTTAATTCAAATCCCTGGCAGTATAACTATGGGAATATATGTGTGCTTCTAGACACATATTTTTAAATTATGTAACTGAAAAAGAAGATACTGCAGATTGAAAAAACAATACCTAGAGGAAGCTGTTAGTTGGGAGCCAGACATCACTCTTTAGTATGTGCAAAGAGAAGCCTGTTTTTTCCCTTGATGTTCACAGATAGGTTTATTGCCATTTAAACTCTCAGCAATTTCTCTTTCCCAGCTCCAGATCACTTAACACGCCAGGAAAAATACATGAGCCAAAATGCGTCTTCAGGGAGGTTTTATGCTGCCCTGAACAGTTGACTGTTCCAACATCTAGAATCTATGGTTCTGTCATTACAGAAGACATGTAAACCTTCAGAACTGGTGAAGTTTTGAGGGTACATTCAGTCCACTTTAAAAAAAGGAGATATTAGTAAAATTTAAGTAGTTTTTTCCCTCTGTTTTTCAATGGAAGCTGCTATATGTAAACTACTCCACAGCCTGTTCTTAACCTTCCTTGAGTATCTGCAGCTCTATGAAAGGTTTGCATGCTGCCACAATCCATGCAGTTAAAGGAGTTAATTATTCAGTGAAGTATCTTTTCCATATTCAAATCTTGTCAAAGCCTGCTACTCAAGAGGCAGATTCTCTAGAACAGACCTTTGCACTCTGGTTCCAGCAGCTTCTCTTTCCTGTGGTTACTAGCAACTCTCTAGAAAAAGGCTCTTTCTCAGATTTGCAATTTCTTATGAATTTAAGTGATTCTTACAGTCTCCTTACTTTCCTATTTTTCATTTCTCAATCATAACAAGAAGTATTGTACCAAGCTTCCATTCCCCTTCTAAAGTTCTGTCTTGAGGAAAAAAGACTGAGAAGCTCTCACTGACCTTGTTCCACCACTGGAGGAGGGCTCTGGAGAACTCATTACCCCTGCCATCCAGTGATTCCACAAGTTAGCCCTCTCTGATGAGGGATTGTGTTTGCCCTTGTAAAGACCATTATTGTTTGGTGAAGAATTTAAAAAGCTCTACTCGAGTCTGAAATCTGGCCTTGCTCCAGCATTTGGGGAAATTTGCCAGGGGCTTACCTGACTTACTTTGACAGATTTAGATGCTTAGTCAGTAGTCTAAGTTCAAGACACGCTAAATACACTCTGAGCCATGTTCATCACCTGTAACTGAAATCTGAAGTCCTTGGGCTGATGCTCTTTGGTTACTTTTTAAGGCATTTAATTCACAATGTGCACCTTGGTCTCTACAATATACTCTCTGCGATGCTAAGTTTATCTTTATTGCAGTACCTACTGGTGGCTCCATAAAGAGGCAGCAGTTTGTGAAAGGTACTGTACAAATATTACATAATGCAAAAAGTACTGAAAGTGCCTGCTCTTAAATAGTTTGAAAATTAGAGAGAGGATAAATGGAAATACAGAAAACTGGGTATTTTCAAAAGAGTGGGATAAGCAATATATGTTTTTTTTCTGACAGAAGAAAAGATTTTCCCATAAATAAAGAAGATAATACGCATGAAAAAAAATATGTCATGAATCCTTTATTGGAAACAGTTGTATTTATATATATACATACAAAACAGGTTGCCCAGAGAAGCTGTGGATAATTACTTTAAAATAAGGCTCAGCAAAGTACTCTTTCTTATTGGTCAGTTTGTCACTTCAAGTCTATTTTTCTCTAAAACTCAGCTAGATCACACACATCACTAAGCATCAGTTAGACACGTGATTCTCTTTTGCAGAAAAGGCAGAGCCCAACCTTTTTATACAAAAATGTATGGAATTTACTCACCTCAGAACATATGGTCAAATATCTGCTTACTGGTATTTAAAGCTATTTGATCTTTATCTGAGGTATAGGATAAAATGTTTGCCTGTTTTAAGAGACACTCATAAACTTAGCACTTGTAAAGCTGAACTACTGAACTATTCCAAACAATGAGACAAATCCATGTTCCAAACTGACTTGCATAAAATAAATATTTCCCATTGTTATTACAGCAAAACTTTCATCTAAGAAAGTAATACAGATAAAATCTTCATTATTTTTTCATAATTTAAATGCAAATTACTGACAGAAAAATCAACTTATTAAGATGAAACCTGAAAGAAGGAGCCACAGAATGAATGGAATGTTCAGTAACCCATCCAGTTAATGTTCAAAAATATCCCACTTACACTTTTTTTTCCAGTAAAAGTGGAACAAGAAGCAGACTTAATTCAGATAAAATAGGGATTAATTTACAGGGAAATGGTAATGAGACTGTGAATCTCTGGATGGCCCCTTTGTTTTGGAAACTGACCCATTTGTATAATTGATCTGTAGTTTTCTTTTTCTTCTCTTCTTCCTTTCAACTCATACTGTAATCAATATATTTTTTCCAAAACAGTTGTTTTTATTTTATACATGACATTGTAGTACTCAACCTGAGCATTGCATAACTTTCTCCATTTACATTTGCCATAAATATTATAATTGTCCTAAGACTTTCTATGCATTTTCTCTGCTTCACCGTACATTGTACTAGAGGAATTACACATTTTCATCGCTTTCATTTGGGGCAACAGCTTTAATACCTTGATTTGAGTCATCAGGATACAAATATTTTGATCTCTACTTAGTCTAAGTCACGTGAATTAGATTAGTGCTGCCATACCCTTCTGGGGAGGTTGGCTGTTTCATTTCTGTCTGAGCCAAAACAAGTTGCACTTCCAAGACATGGCAGAATTTTATTGCATCCCTTCAGCTGCACCATGGCAGCACCCCATTTACTGAGTAGATAAAGNTATCCTTTCAGCATGGTAAATCTGATGCACCATGGCAGTACCCCATTTACTGAGTAGATAAAGACCAATTAACTCTGTGTTACACAGAGTATACGCACGAGAGAGGGTGAGAGGATGGCTGTGGCCTGACTGCTACTGCAGAAAGAATTTATCAAGTGTGGTCATGGTTGCTCTTTTCTCAGGCACAGGAAAATTTCCCCATAACTGCTGCTCATGGAAAAATTAATTTAAGCTCTTCCTTGTATGCCACTCTCTCATCTCTGTCAAAGAAAACTACTACAAGGAGTACTAGAAGTAGGCTCCCAGTCCCCACAGGACATAAGGTTGCATGTTGACTCCATTGTTTTATGGCCTTAGCCAGTTGTTGAATGGCTGATTTCCTAAAAGGAGGAAGTTTGGGGTTTATTTCTGAAACACTAGATTACTTTTCATAGCCTGTAGACTCTGTGCTCATACTTCCTAAAGGGCTCTATAATGTGCATTTCTTTCCTACAGCACCAAGAAGTTCAGTAAAAAGACTGATCATGTTACCTTTTGAAAACATAGGAAGAAAATACCATGACTGAAATTGTTACCCAGAAAGCCACTTTGTCCATTTTCACGTAATTTTTGACTACAGAACATAAATTAAAGTAATTCTGAAGAAAATTAAGAAAATAGGATTGAGACACATAGCACAAAAAAAAAAAAAAAGGTAAATAGGGATTTGCTTTGGAGGACTGTCAACATACCACAGGACAAGCTTTATGGTGATGAGGGCTTGGCACCACCACAAACTGCAACCATTTTCTATGCTAAGTAATTATGATGACATGAAGGTTGTGATAACTAGACAAGCTTCACTGTTAAAAAAGATGGAATTACAGTGGTTATTGATAAAATCTGAGTTTAAGTTCTAGCAGACAAGGGGTTCCTTAAGTAAAGATGTGCTACAACCCTTCTTTCCATTGTGAACTGGAAGTAAAGAATTGAAAAATCCCCCTTTTAAAGTGGTAAACTATAGAACTATAAAAGAGACTGCCTGCCAAAGAGAAATCTGATGAAAATTAACTGGGCCTTGAAGCCAGGAAAATTGCTTTTCTGGTACAGTTTTTGCCATGAAACAGACAACAGAATACTTGACACCCAAAATTTCATACTCCTGTACATCTCATGACTATAACAATAAGGTATTCTCAATAAACATGCAGGAATTAACACCTACACCCATTTGACATCTAAAATGAATGGAAGCTGATGGCTGGGGAGGGGGAGGGGGGGGTATGCTCCATTGAAATTCATTCTCTTGGAGTTTTTTCCATTCTAGAAAGTACTGTTTACCTTTCTCAAACAGTGTATGAATGGATATAGGCATCTGAATTAAGAGAAAAAAAATTAATACTTGCCCACCTTCTGATCTGTAGAATTAAAGACTCCCTAGCCTACAATGGAAGGCTACAATGGCATAGCTCATGTGGGCAATAACAGCTTTGGCGTGACCTTCACAGCCTGAAGACAAGTGAGGGAAATTGTGCTGAAATAACCTTAAGATGGCTGGAGTTTTAAAAAACATTCAATCAAATGAAGGAAAATGCACGCAGAAGCACATGCTGCCCTCTATATCAACAATGGCTGAATATCAAAGGAGCCTACACATGTATCTTTAAAGTAAAGCATCTGATTAAAAATATTTATGATGAAGCTTATTCAGAGGAATGCATAATGAAGAAGTACTTAAAAGAGAAATAAACCTCTAGTTTCATGCTGTTTTGTTTTGTTAAATTTTAAGTAATTTCAATAGAAACCTAAAGCCTTTAACATAATTTTAGACATGGTTTAGATACAAATAGTTCAGTTAGAATTACCAGAAATTGCTCTTACATCTTTTAGACAAAAATGTAGGGTAGGTTATCTGCTAATATCTTGGTGGAAAAAGATAATTTCTGCAACAGTGTCCCTAAGATTTCCTTAATTCAGATCCTTTAGCAACTCTGCTGACTTCCAGAGTCTTAGACAGTTCCACACTTTCTACAGCCATCGAAAAACATCAATCAGGGTGTATGAAAAAGGAAAAAAAATCATTACTAGTAGAGGAGAAGAAGAAAAGAAATTCAAAATGTTATTTTTAACCATTAAATACCTCTGACTATAAAAAAATGTGACCAAGCTTGCCTACTCCTATTTCTTTTCAAGCAAACCAATTTCCTTAAAGTTGTCTCACTTCCTGCTGTGAGTAAACAGGAAGCCTTCACCATTATTTTCACTTCCTTCAAGCCTGCGAGGGAACTTTAGCTTCCACTTTCTCTTTCTCAAAGCATTGCCAAAACAACTTTTAAAAGATATCTACAAAAAATCTGTCTCTAAAGTAAAAAATAAAAACAAACTGCAAATTTACTTTGATGTCAGTTTAAGTAGAGTTCTGCACGGATATCTGACATTGTTTAGCACTACTACTCCACGCTTTTGTGAATCTTGTTACACAAGCACATATCTTCTAATGCTCCTGAGAATAATTTAAAAGAAAAAAAATCAACATATCTTTTCAGTTAGTTTGTTTGGCATTTCAAGGTTATTTCAAGGATCCTATTGTTCTCCCTGCTTTTATGGAGAACGTGTATTAAAATCTATCACATTCTGTCTTATCAAACTGTTTATTATTACGTAAGGCCAGTGAAGAACAAAGTTATCTGCAAGGAAAAACAGGGTGAGATTATAACAGTGGCAAAGGCCATTAGTAAATAAACAGGGATAAAGCAGAGGTCATGCAAATATTTCCAGCGGAGAAAAAACCTAAAATATGAATAGAGCTGGAAAGTGAAGAACTATACTTTTTGTTGCACTGCCTTAAAAATGTAGTCTCAAGATTACATTTTAAAAACAAAAAATTCTATTAGAACTGAATTTTTCATTTCCAAAATTATTTATCAATGTAATTGAACTGTAATAAAACATTCTACAATTACAGTGACTGGAGAAATATGGCGTTTTATTTTTAATGTTTAGCCAAGAGCATTTAACTTAAGCTGTTAGTTAAATACTACACTATTCTAAAGGAACGTTTTAAGAAACAAACCCATTTCCAAACTTCCTTTTCCACCAGATCAAAAGAAACAACGTAACCTGTGCACACACTTCAGCTGTTAGCTGAAATCTCAGCCAAAGCGGCAAAGCCCAAGCCACACATCACTCATAGGCATGAATTTCTACCTACTCAACTCAGAAGTTGTCTCCAGTTCACCTTTATAAGCTTAATGCATATTTAGCAATTCTCTTTACAAAAGCAGACCTTCACTGAGATTTAGATATATTTTACTGATCTGCTGTCTATATTTATTTCCATATGAGGTGGGGTCCCATTCTCAACACTTATAATAAATGAAATATACTGCATGTTGCCTTGTTATTTAAGTATGATACAAACCTGATCTTAAAATTCACAAATAAGAAAAATTAGAGCACACACTTAATGTTCCGAAGAAGCAGGTGCAGACAAATTAAATGACAGGCACCAGAAAATAATGTTTCCTACTCAGCATCTGTATAGAAAAGTAACCATAAAACTGAATGACCCAAAAATTTTAAGCTAGACTGAAGTGTGGGTAGAAATTTACTTCTAACACTTAAATTATACTACTGTACAAAATATAATTAAAGTGGTTGAATTCAAACGTTATGCCAGAGTTCTGCTTTTTGTGTTTAAATTTCCATTGAAAAAATCCAGTCTAATGCTTTGCTCTGGAGAGTATGTTGAGCTTTGGATGACTCCAAGCCTCTTTCCCAAACTGTATTGTTAGTGCTAAGGATCCTGCAAAGCCTAAGGCTTTTCTATAAACCCCAAGTGAGTTTGCAAAGTGGAAAATTCAGGAAAAGACTGAGTGACACAGAAAAAGCAAGTTAGAGTTTTCCAAAGTGTATCCAGAAACTTTCCCAGATTTGCCAGAATATAATCCCAATACAGTCATCATAGTGAAATATTTCATCATGTGATGAAAAATCATTAACAGATGAGTATTCACGATAACATTAACAAAAAAAAAAAAAGAAAAAAAGAAAGTAAAGAAAAACAATGCTCTGCAGTTCTTCAATACTGAATAACCAATGCTTCTTTTATATCAACTGGCTAATATTTTTTTTTTAATAAGTGAGTCTCACTACATGTTAGACTTCTATTAAAATAATAATGCTTAACAAAAGAAGATATTAATTTCTCTGGAAAAGGTAAATTTAGCAGGTGAGAAGTAAAAAAATGAAAAGGATTACAGTAGCTATTTGCATGCCTCTTAACATGATATATGTTACACATAACTTGGAGGAAAATCAATTTTGCATTAATCTCTAGTTGGAGGCAATCTCAGATTTGTAGAACAGCTGATAACATTCAGTAAGTTAGGAACAGAGTCTCCTCTCCAGCAGCAAATTAGCTTGTACTCACCATGGGGTAGGATAAAAAACAAATTCTTGCATATTACCCTTGCAAGACTCTACCAAACAGTGATTCAGTAACTGTCCCTAACACTGATTCAGTAACTATCCCTAACCATCACAAATGACTGAAATACTCCGCATAGCAGCCTGGCTAACGAGCAGAGGCCTGGCTATCTGTCCACTGTGCAGCTGTTGGCCCAAGCTGAGTGGCCACTGAGGGAGTCAGTGGGGCACTGCCCTGCCATGTGAGTCACCTGCAAGCTGGTTACTGCCTGGCTCACCAGCCTGCCAAAGCACAAACAGGTAGGGCTGCCTTCACTCTGAACTGTCAGACCCATCTGCCGGCTGTCAGACAGCTCAGCTGTGATGTTAGAGGCACCTTCCATTTCACTGGGGATTCTGCACTGTCTGTATTTTCTCCCCATCAAATCTCAGTTCTACAAAACGGAATTCCTTTTTCTTGATCTCATTCAATCACATCAGGCCAATGTGGCTTGTCTGGAAGTCTAGAAGTTTGAGAACTAAGAGACCAAATCCCAGAATCATTGAATCGTGCACTCATACAATGATAGAATACTTTGGGTTGGAAAAGACCTTTAAAGGCCATTGAGTCCAAACTCCCCTGCAACAAGCAGGGACATCTTCAACTTGATTGGCTTGCTCAGAGCCCTGTCCAACCTGATTTTGAATGTTTCCAGAGATGGGACATCTACCACCTCTCTGGGCAACCTTTTCCAGTGCTTCACCAATCTCATATTATAAAAACTTCTTCCACATATCTAGTCTAAATCTCCCTTCTCTTAGTTTAAAACTAAGTTTAAAACTTAGTTTAAAACTTAGTTTAAAACATTATCCCTTATCCTATTGCTACAGTCCCTATTAAAACGTCTGTCACCATCAAACACACTTGAAACTTATCACCCTGGGATGTTGAGACATGACTGAGTCTTGATTGTCAAGACTTGACCAAGCCTCAGAGTAATACCCTTTGTGGCGCAATCATGTGGGAAACCCTAATAGCACTAATGGAGACTTGGAGCATGTCATGAACAACAACAGGGCTCTGGAAGAAAGGTGAAGGACACGAAAGCCCACACAGTTCTCCTTTATCCTGCCAGTCACAGGAGAGGCAGCTAAAGGAGAGAGCTCATCCTGAGAGTTGATACCCATCTGCATGACACAGAGTGAGCTCTAGCCTTCTTAACCACAGCACCCTTCGGGAGCAGTGAAGATGGCTGGACAGAGGTGGGATCCAGCTGATGAGGATATTTAGTTTGTTCATGTGGCTGTGGGACCCAGGACGATTTTGCCTGAAAGCTAATATGAAACAATGAAAGCTTGGCCACTTCTCCTATGCAGCAGATGACTCTGACAGTGCCAGAACAAGGGAGGGTCCACAAGCAGATTAGGAGGAGCAGAGCTGCCCCATCCCTAGCAGCAGCAACCTTTACTTATACTGGATGAGATCTTATCTGCTTACGGCCTGATCTCCTACAGCTTTGTCTCCAGTGGTTGAGGTCACACAAACCCATGCCAACAGCACGAAAGCCAGCTGAAGGGCTTAGCTACTGAGGAAGCACTTGAGAAGACTTGTTTTAGTGTGAATTCTTGATTGGGTTTGACAGCTGACCCCAACTTCAGCCTTTCCTTCGGCTGAGGTACCCTGCTCCATCCAGATGCCAGATTTCATGGTCATTATTAGGGCAAGAAACAGACGCACAGGAATACGTGAAAACAGAAGCCTAAATTTCAGAGGAAGCAAGGCAAAAACCTGTTTCTCTGAGAAAACTCATTCTGGATAGGAATTGTTTATTAACAAAAATGTACATCAAAACTACTTGCAAATAAATATTTGTGTGGAGAGAGTTTTTAAACTAGGAGAAAATTTCACATGCCACTTTTCAGTGCTCTGTCCTGTCCATGCAAGACCTATTCAATATTATCATGAACAACATGGGTAACAAAATGGCAGAGATATTATGAAAAGAGAAAAAATCAAGTATTTTTGCTAAACTGATAAAAATGATCAAAATTATTGAAATTTAGCAAGGGGAAAAACAGTGCTAATAAGGAGATACCAAATGTATGAATACATTTGAGTAGTAAATGTCTAGAATAGGGATCTAGCATCAAAAATTAAATTCAGATTGTTGTTGATTAAAAAAAAAACACATTCAGAGAGGGGCAAGACTAGTACTCATTTGCCAGTTTTGAGGTGATGAAGTTGGTTAGAGGCACACGAGAACTGCTGTTTTGGGCTCCACACTTAATAAATAGCGCTGAGAAACTGGGAGAAGTACAGAAGAGAAAAAAATAAAAATAAGGAGGCAAACATCTGACAAGTGGTCATTGAAAACATGAATTTTTCATGTGGAAAAGGTAGATATGTTTATAATAGATAAAGCAGCTCCTTCCACTTTATAGTGTTGGATTGGGGGTTTTTTTGCACATCCACAGTAGACCAGAAATTATTAAAAAAAAAAAAAACAACAACTTCATTTTGGGTTTCAGGTCATGAAATATGACAACAAGATTTGGCACAATCAGCTTTATTGAAGGTTTTTACAAGTACGTTGGATGCACCCCTGTTAGAAGCCATGTAGGTCAGTGTTGTCCAAGCTGTTGACCACAAATAAAAACCTCTATAAAATTAACAGACAGACACCTTTTACTCCCATTCTACCAGACAGCCAGAATGGGAGTAAAACGTGAGTTTATATAAAGAATATGCCAATGGCTCTTGAATGTCTCCCCAATCCACAGTCAACAAACAGCTGAGCTGAAGGGAATCCCAAAGCATCATCAGTATGATCTGAGTGGAGTGTCCTGCCACGTTTACCCTTGCCAGGCATCTGATGTAGCCTCAGTGTGGATGTGTTCTATGAGCCAGGCTGCCTTTGACTGCTCCAGGTCCGAAGGTCAGGGTACACGGGACACTTCATGAAGCAACTTAGACTATGGAAGACCTTGAAGCCTCTTCCAGCTCACCACTCCCATGTAAACTCTAAGTAGGAAGTCCTAAACACCAGCTTCGAATTTAGGTTACTCTCCCAGCTCATTGCTTTCAGTTCAGTGAGGAAAGACAGAAACAGAAAGGAAAAAAAAAAACCTTTCAGGCCAAAAGTCATGTAATGAAGATAAACTGGTACCAAACAGCTCATTGCCGGCTATTCTCAGGGGGCTTATGATTTGGGCCCCTCAATTTAGGAAGGACATGGAGATGCTGGAGCTGGTCCAAGGAAGGGCAAAGAGTTTGGAGTACCAATCCCGTTAGGAGTGGCTGAGGGAGCTGGGGTTTAGCCCGGACAAAAGGAGGCTCAGGAGTGACCTTATCACTCTCTACAACTCCCTGAAAGGAAGTTGTAACCAGATGAGGGTCGGCTGCTTCTCCCAGGCAACCAGCGACAGGATGTCAAGACATAGTCTCAAGCTGTGCTAGGGGGGATTTAGGTTGGAGATTAGTTAGAACTTTTTCACGGAAAAGGTGCTTAGACATTAGGATGGGCTGCCCAGGAAAGTGATGGAGTCACCGTCCCTGATAAGGAAAGACTGGACGTGGCACTCAGTGCCCCGGTCTAGTTGACGTGGTGGTGTTTGGTCACAGGCGGGACTCCATGGCCCCAGAGACCCTTCCCAGCCTGATCGGCTCTGGATTCAGGGACCGCAGCCCGCGGAAGCCCCCGAGCAGCCGCCGCCTCCCTCAGTGCCGCGGGCGGGGCGGGAGGCGGCCCCGCGCCTCAGCATTTCCGGGTCGGAGGCGGGGCGGCGTGAGGGGGCGGGCGCTGACGTCGCCGGAGGGTCCGGGGGCCGCTCGGCGCCTGTTTATTGTTCTCGCCGCCGCCGCCGCGTTCTGCTTTTCCCGGCGCCCGCGGGGCTGCAGCAGGAGGGAGGGAGGGCGGACGGCAGGACCGAGCGAGCAGAGCCCCTCCGCCAGCGGCGGCGCGGGGGCGGAGGTAGGAGGGAGCGAGCGGGCGGAGGCGCCGCCCGGGGGCCGTTAACCCGTTTCCGCCTCTCCGCAGCGCGAGCCCGGGCGGCGAGCGCGCGCGTCACGCCGGAGCGAAAGCGGGACAGCCCGGGAGCGGCAGCCCGGGAGCGGCCATGGCCTACGCGTACCTCTTCAAGTACATCATCATCGGAGACACAGGTGGGTGAGCCCGGCCCGGCGGCGCCGGAGCGGGGCGAGGGGCGGAGAGGAAGGCCCGGCTCCCCGCGCCCATTTCCGCAGTGTTGGCAGTGCCGCCGACGTGGTGGCTCCGCGCGAGGAAGAGGCGGTGTCTCCCCCCCGCCTCTGCGCCGGGCCCCGCCCGCGGCCTCGGCCTTGTCTCCCGACGGCCTCGGGCCCCTGGCAGCCGCCTCCGGGCCTGGCTGCCGGGCCGCGGGGCAGCTCGGGCTGTGTCACGGCCCTGGCTGCGGCGGCACAGCGGGGCGGCGGGGAGGGAGAAGGCGCTGTCACAACGAAACTTACACCTGGGTAGCGCCCGCGGTTTGCAGCCTTGTGGCAGTGAGGCTACACTCCACCCCGCAGTTTTATGATGAGTTTCTGCCTCACTGCTATGAGTTACCTTCAGCTCAGGCTGCAAGGATGCTCTTCCCAGTCTCTGCTGGAGCTGCTGTAGCAAACCGTGTGAAGACATGCTGTCAAAAGAAAATTAAAAGCCCTGGCTCTTCCAGTCTAATTTAAAGAGGCCTCTTTTTTTATGTGTATATATATGCACACACCTCTGCTTTTCCACATGTTTCTTGTCACTTTTTAAAAGCGTATTGGGTCATAGAATGTCAAGGGGTTGGGCTGAGGCTTAAAGATGATCTAGTCACAACCCCCCGTGCTATGGGCAGGGACACATCTCCCTACATTGCTCAAGGCCCCAAACAACCTAGCCTTGAACATTTCTTTAAAACTTACTCCATTCTATTTGTGTCTGGCTGCTGTGTGACAAATAATAATCCTTAAAAATGCTGCTGGCATAGCCATATGTTGATAGGAATTGCTGCCTGAAGCCGCTTTGCCAATATATTTTATGCTTCCTCTGCCTTGTATGGATAGGAGTAGCATACTTTGATCAAATTGTTGTCAGGACAAGGTAGCTAACTTAGTTAACCATTGTGCCTGTGTATTGTGCATTTTCCTTGTTGTTTTTTTCATACCTGTCTAAATGCCTTCTTTAATAAGTTTGATGACACACCTGTTATTTTAGATGCTATTCTGAGGATACCTTCATAATTGTACTTCATACCTGTGAACTAAATTATCTGTTTGTGGAGTATAATTATGCATTACAGCTGCATTACACATGAGGTTGTTAAATACACTGGATGCAGCTACTGTGTGACTTTTATCTGCTTTTTACGCTTATGTTTAAACTCTGGAAGCTTTTTTAGGCTACTGCAGTAGCAGCTGTAGTACAAGTGAATCTTTAGAAATATATCACAGCTATAATGACCATGTTGGAAGCATTAGGTTGTAGATGACAGCTGAAAATTCTGATTTTTGTTGAGTGTTTACTTGAGTGATAGGTCATTAAGCCAGAGGACAGGAGATTACCTGGGCAAATTCAGGAGAAGTAAGAAGAGGTTTGTCAGCCCGGGGTGATGCAAGATGGTAGTGCACAATTCAGAATGACAGTGTGTCAGAGCAGGTGGCCAGTTCTGGTGCATCTTTAAAAACTATAGTCATTAAAGTGGTAGAAACAGCAGCTTACAGTTGCCTTGGTACATCGACTGTATACTGATTAAATTTTTACAAAGAAATACCCTCAGTGTGATGGTCTGTGCTGCACTCTTGCATTTGAGTTGCTTGAAATGTGAAATACAGAATGGATGTGTGTCACTCCTGAAGTTGTTGCAGCTGCCTAAGAGCCAAATATCGGAAGAGTAAGAGAAAGGAAACAGAGAGGAAAACAGCTCACAAATTTGCTGTTGGCTTTTTGGTTATTTTTTTTTTTCTAATTCCTGTGGCTTGTATTCTTGAGTTGCTACAGGAAGCTAACTAAAACTACTGCAGTGATCATTCTTGAAGTGAATTAAATATGTCAATAGTGGTAAGTTGGTTTTGCTTTTATTTAGATCTCCTGTGAGCCTTTTAATATTCTAATAGAGCTAGTATTGAAGAGCCAGTTTATGTTGTGCACAGTTGCCAAGATGATGGTGGTAGTCTAGGTATTACTTACTCTTCCTCAGATGAAGGCAATTGAACTCAGAGTTCTGATGGTGGAAATTAAGAGTGGGTGGTGACTGTCCTCTTAAGTTCCCGTGGTGGCTTCCCATAGTGTTCCAGCCAGTGAAGACATGCCATTGGCCTCGCAGACCATGTAGATTTCATAGCAATCAAGAAATTTGTTTCTGGTATTTGATCTAGAGTCTTTGGAAATCCCTCAGCTGCCTGGTGACTCAGCAATTAGTTGTAAACAAACTGTAGGAGAAAAGTAAGAGACTCAGCTGAGGACAGATGTTAACATTTAGCTCCTCTTTCGGCACTGAAAAACAAAGTAGGCTGTGCGATCCATAAGCAAACCAATGAAAACCTCCTGCAGTTATACAAGACACCTGCATGTGCCTTCTCTGAATTGTGATTCCACATGCTTTCGTCTGCTTAAACACAGGAATTCAGGATGATCTCACTCTCTTAAAATGACAGCCACAGAGACTGTGCAAAACTGCCTTGTGCTCAACAGCTCTTGTCCCTTTGCATTCCGTGTTTCATTGGTCATTGGCATTCACTGAATTTTTTCTTTTTCAGGTACTTCAGGCATGGTAGGTTTATGAATGTGGGATTGCTTCTAGTCTGGTTGTTAACTGTATTTTTTAATATATAAAAATGGTTTTCTGTATAATTGGAACTGGTTTAGGATCTAGTTAGTTTTCTGTTACGGGAGAGACCTTAAATGGCATGACTGTATTTCAGGTACTCAAACAACTTTGCCATAAATCTGTGTGGTTTTTACATTGTTGCAGTGGGACAGTAGCTGTGGAGTTTAGGAGAAAAATACAGGTATTATGGAATACTGACTACTGTGGGAGTTTACCAGGAAAAATCCTTCGATCTGGGTATTTCCGAAGCATTGTAGGAGTTTGCAAATACATTTAGAAGCATGTGTGGTGCATGCTGCCTAGGGCTGTACCTCTGAGACCTTTGCCATTATGGTTGATGGTGTCTTTCATTTTGCTTGCCAGTTGGAGTTGATGTCTTCATCCACCTCTGGCTACTAGTGGAAGTTGAGATGGACTTTGATGTGAGCTAGGATGAATACTCTTGGCTTATGAGAATTGTCTGTTTCTGCAGTTGGTGACTGAAAGTCTGTCATTTTTTTCTTTTAGATCTTTTTCTATATGGTGGTAAAACCTTCTTTACTTAAATGTTTGTTACCGGCAATGTGCCATGTGTGAATAAACTGGGAATGATACAAGATTTCTGCGAAGATGAGAGCTGGAATATTTTTTTTCAGAATAATACACATTAGCCAGAATATTCTTATATTAGAGTATGTTTGCCAGAATCCACCAGAGAATGCTCCTGAACTTTAGGATACCTCAAGTACCAGTTTTGCAATGGTCAGATTTCTTGCCACCAACATAACTTGTCAGTTGTAGCCTATCTAAATGTCTTTTCAGGATCAGTGTTGCTGCATTTCCCATGAGCAGGCTCACCTGCTTTTCTTGAATGTGTTATTTCAGCAACCCTCTGAGCTTTTTGCATAATGGACTTTCCCTTGCCTTTCAATTTCAGCAGATAGTTGCTGCTCCTAGACCAAGAGTATCTTAAAGTTATTCTTATTAGGAGGTGATGATGAAAGAAAATATAATTGCTTGATGATCTAATTCTCCTCACTCTCTAGAGTAAAGTAAGCTGTCTAGTCAATCATTTCACTTGTCTAGGAGACTCTCAAATGTTGAAATTAAGCAACTGAATTTACTTTATTTTTTCAGTCCTTGTTGTGAAATATTTCTAGTTTCTTTGCACTTTGCACTGGAACTGCAGCTGTTATTAGCTAGTAATGTGTATGACCAGAGTCTTTCCCCTTATTTTCTCTAAGTATGTAATAGTACTTCTTGGCTAAAATGGTTTTCATCCTGCTAGAGCTGGTGTTAATACCCTGTGATAGCTTGAGAACTTGTTTGTGCTGAAAACCATAGTACTGGTCTGTACTACTTATATCTTGCTTTGAGACCCTTTCAATGATGCTTTAATCCCAAAAGAGCAGATATTAGGTGTTGTACAAGAACATCCTCTTAGCCTCTTAGAAGTTATTAACTAGAATTAACAAACTGTAAGTATATGTCCATACAAATGGTTTCATGAGACTGCTAGCGTGCACACTTGTATTAATTCTAGCACTTTGTTTAAAAGAAACTCCAAACACCATGCCACTCAAAAAAAATCTAACCCAACCCCACCCCCAATTTCATCTAAAACCATGTTATTATGAGCAGCTGGCAGTTTCTAAGTTGTTTGTGACCATGCAGGACATGAAGAAGTTTTTTTACAGACTCAGATGTAGCTTAATTTTATTTGGAAATAATTTTTACTTACTTTTAAAACCTACAGTTAGCAGTGGAGCAGTGCCATATGAACTGAAGTATGGCAAAGCGGAACAGCTCCTTTAACTTTGTAGGCCTGTGCTAATTGATATGTAGAAAGGAAAAATTTACATCATTGGCTTCAAATATGCTGTTGAAAATGTTTAAGTGTTGAAGCTGAATCAGCTTTAAAAGAGCCATTTTTATTACTTTTCCAAACATTACATAGGCATCGTGAAGGATTTTTGGAGGTTGTTTTTCTTCTGTTCTTGTCCATGCTTACATTTGTATGTGAACTCCCTTTGCTCTATACGTGACAGTTCGGAATTTTTTAGTTTGTCCTTCCTATAAATTTAAATAAAGTTTTCCCATTTGATGGTAGAGTTTTGACTAGTACATAACTGGCTGAGAAGAGGTTAAGAAATATCTTTGCCTTAGGTTCGTGTCATATGCTTGGGCCTGTGAAAGGGTAATACTGCACTTTCCAGAGTTGCATAAAGCTGCTGTGGTTGGAAAGGGAGGAGAGAGGGAATGAACTGCAGCCTGTGATAAGAAAAGGGCTTATGAAACATCTGGAAGCTCTGCAGACTACTGGAAAGAACTAAAAGTACTTCATAAAGCAGGTTAGAGGTATATATCTTGTGACATTTGTAATGTGTAACTACCTGGTTTAAATCAAAGTTAGTTTTAAAATCTGTGTTCTTATATGTATCATCTCGATGATAATCTGTTTTTATATATATGTAGTAATCACATATATAATCTATATTATTCTGGCACTGGTTTCATGGACATCCAAGCTGACATAGTTGGTTACATGTGAAAGAAGGAGTTTTTGCTCCACTTACCTTGTGGTGACTTTGATAGTCTGCCATGATTTGGATCCACCAACTGATGCAGTGAAAAACTGTCTTCTTTTTAGGTTAACTTTTTACTTAGTGGCTGAATCAGGTGGTTTGGCCTTGTGGCTGTGCTTTCCACGGTCAGGAGTACTTTCAAGGAAGGAAACTGGATCTAGGAAGATTAGTGAGAGCAAGATATCAAAGGGAAGTCGGTCTTCATCTCTGCGTGTGGTGGACTGATTGATCACCAGCAACTACAAGAAAAATAGTTCTGTGAGATTGTTGAATTAATCCAGGGTTTATCTGCTGCCAAAATGAGTAGACCTTGTTACCACTTCTTGTCTTGACTATGAACTCTGCTGCTTCTTAGCTGTCAGCATCACTGCTTGTGTGATCCTTCAGAGAGCCAGCTCAGCTCACAAAGATGATTTGAAAACAAAACTAAGCAAATAGTAGGTATGCTCAAAAGAGTGCAAGAGCCCTTTTGGGTGAGGAGGTGGAACTGTGTGGGAAGGAGTGAGTCTACTCATCAGAGACAGCAGGCAGATTAACATAAGAGATTTTTCTTCAGCATTCAGTTTTTATACCATGGTTGGGAAGACTACTACTGCAGGTCTTTTCCTCTGTCACCTTTCTTTGGCTTATAGTGGTGCTTAGGTGAGCAAGTAGGGAAATTCTTAACCTCCCCCTACCCCCTTTTTTGACCCATTTTTAGTTTTGAACCAGATCAGCTTTTCAAGGCAAACATGAGTGGAAGGAACACTGATGAGTTTTGTCTAGAGGTAAGAAAAGCCTGGAAGTTTTCCTCATGGTCAGTAGTGCACACCTGACTTTGCAGCCGGTGACTGAACTTTCCTTGCCCCATTCACAGGGAGTCAGGAAGGGGAGAAGCAAGCGAGTCAGCTCTCTTAGCCAAAGACTGGCTCAGCTGTATCATCACCTGTGCTGTGGTTCCAGATCTGCATTTTTTGTTGTGGTGTTTGTTTTTTTTTTTAAGTGCCACAAGTGCAGCCTATTACTGTAAAGAGTAACCATTCCTTTTGCTGTGTCTTTTGTAGCCCTAGTCTCATGCACTTACTGGTGTTTTGGATGAGTGTAGTGCTGTGCTGGATCTGTTTCTTGCTGTAGCTCATTGCATATGAGTGAGATGGGAGAGGGTAGCTTTACTGCTGAGCCCTGAAATGAAAATAAGTATATAAGGCAGGGCAGTGTTGAAGTGGGGCCAAAGTGGACAATAGCAAAGTTCTGGCAGTGCCTTGTCTAGGGAAACTGACTGCAGGGTTGCACCCAGATTAAGAGGAAGCTGTTAAGGCAGAGGAATTCGGAGAATCAACTCAGTCTGCTGGTTTGGAATATAGAGTTGGACGGTGAAATTACTGTAGCACAAGTTCTACTTCCCATCATTGTTTGAGTACTAAGAAGCGATGAAGAGATCCTAAAACAGGCACTTGCAAAGAAGCAAGCTCCCTTCCCTCTGAGCACGTAATCCATTGTTTTCATTTGTTCCTAAGCAAGAGCTTCTGTTTACTGTGGTTGTTGAAGTGTATCCAAGCTCTCTCATATTAAAATACTAGATTTTTTTTTTTCTCTGGGGTGGTTTATCTGAAGCCATTTTATCTGAAGCCATATTAAAATAATTGTGGCAGTAAAATGGAGAATGAGTTAATAAATAACTGAATCCATCCCTTTTGCATTCCACAACTGACTGTCATCAAGATGTGCTCAGTACTTTTCAGAGTGTCTGCCTCATTTCAGGTGTAAGATTTACAGTGCTAAGTGAACAAGATACCTGGTAAGCAGCCACTCTGTTCTTAGAGTTAACCGGTGTAGTTACTTTAAACCACCTGCCTGCCATAGGATTAGCTGCCTGCAGCTACTAACTGGTCTTTGCAGCATCTGCTTATGTCTCAAGGTGGTAAACTACTCAGGCATTCATATACAGCTCCTGTTTCTGATATATGTTCCTGTCTATGACAGGGTTATTTCCTCAAGCTCTGGAAGTGATTTGGGCTACAAACTATTTCTGTAACAACTTTTGTGATACAAACATGCAATATCTTAAAACTATAAAATTAAAATGAAACCTCTATTTCAGTCAACAGCAGTATGAAACTTAGGGACTTTCAGATGGGTTTTTTTTTGTTGGAAGGTTCTGAAGTAGCAGGAATGGTGTTAAACTAGTTATTTCTTCAGTTTCTCTGTGTGAACCCATCAGTCTGCAGCCTGCTCCTGAAAGGCTTGCTGTGGAGGAGTAACTAGAGGTGCCGTCATCTTGTGCCAGTCTGAGACAGGGCTGTGTCAGAGGGGCTGTGCTTGTCTGTCATCTGCACTCTGCTGAGGGTGATGTTTGTATGCTCACTTCAACCAACTTGATCACCAGCCTTACAAGAAGAAGAAATAGCAGATTGCCACTTGAGAACTAGTGCTGGAATACCTAATAAAATGTCACTGTTGATTTGATTTTGAAATACTGTTCCAACATTTTTAAGATTTGTGCAGGAATATTGGATTGGTTTAAGGTTTTGGTTTATCCATTGATACTGAAATCACTTTGCAAGGTTAGTGGCCAAAGCTATTTCTGGTGTGGCTTACAGGTTTTTTGTAAGTGAGGTGATGATTATGTTCTCTGATGGGGCAGTTTTATTTCAGTGGTGGTATAAAAGTTATCTGTGTATATAAACACTGTTCACAGAATCACAGAATGAACTAGGTTGGAAAAGACCTTTGAGATCATCAAGTCCAATCTATGACCTAACACCTCCTCATCAATGAAACCATAGCGCTGAGTCCCACATCCAGTCTTTTTTTAAACACGTCCAGGGATGGTGACTCCAGCACCTGCCTGGGAAGATGATTCCAGTGCCCAGTCACTCTTTCAGTGAAGAATTTTTTTCAGACGTCTAACCTAAACTTCCTCTGGCGCAGCATAAGACTCTGTCCTCTCGTTTTGTCAGTGGTTGCCTGGGAGAAGAGACCGACCCACACCTGACTACAACCACCTTTCAGGGAGTTGTAGAGACTGATAAGGTCTCCCCTGAGCCTCTTTTTTTCCAGGCTAAACACCCCAGCTCCCTCAGCCATTCTTCATGGGGCTTGTGTTCCAAGCACTTCACCAGCCTTGTTGCCCTCCTTTGGATGGGTTCAAGCATCTCAACATCCCTTCTGAGGGGCCCAGAACTGGACACAGCNATGGACCTGTTCAAGCTGTGGGCTGCCAGCTTTTCCAGGAGTATGCTGTGGGAGACAGTGTCAAAGGCCTTGCTGAAGTCCGAATAGACGACATCCACAGCCTTTCCCACATCCACCAGGCAGGTCAACGGGTCATAAAAGGAGATCAGGTTGGTCAAGCACGACCTGCCCCTCCTAAACCCATGCTGGCTGGGTCAGATCCCCTGGCCATCCTATAGGTGCTGTGTGATGGCACTCAAGATGGTCTGCTCCATAATCTCACTGGGCACTGAGGTCAGGCTGACTGGCTTGTAGTTTCCTGGATCCTCCTTCTGGCCCTTCTTGTGGATGGGCGTAACATTGGCCAGCTTTCAGTCATCTGGGACCTCCCTGGTGAGCCAGGACTGATGGTAAATGATGGAGAGCGACTTCACAAACTCATCTGCTGGCTCCCTCATCACCCTAGGATGGATCCCATCTGGTCCCATAGATTTGTGAGCATCTGAGCGGCTCAGCAAGTCTCTGACTGCTTCCCTCTGGATAACAGGGGGGCTGTTCTGCTCCCTGACACCAGAGGACAACCTATATTTCTATTGCAAACTGAGGCAAAGAAGATGTTAAGTACCTCTGCCTTTTCCTCATCTTTACTAAATTTCCTCCTGCATCTAATTGAGAATGCAGGTTGTCCTTGCCCTTCCTTTTGCCATTAATGTATTTACAAAAATATTTTTTATTGTCCTTTACAGAAGTGGCCAGATTGAGTTCTAACTGGGCTTTTGCCTCTCTAATTTCTTTCCTACATGATGTAGCAATTCCCTTAAGTGTTTTCTGAGATACCTGACCCTCCTTCCAGAGGTGATACACCCTCTAGTATTTTTCTCCTTAGTTCCTTCAAAAGCTTCTTGCCCATCCAGGCTGGTTGTTTTCCTCGTCACCTCGTCTTCTGACGCATAGGAACGGTCTGTTCCTGTGCCTTCAAGGTTTCTGTTTTGAAGCACGCCCATCCTTCCTGGACCCCTTTGTTTTTAAGGGCTGTTTCCCAGGGAACGCTCCAAATAAGTCTCTTGAATAGGCCGAAGTCTGCCCTCTGGAAATCCAGTGTGGAAGTTCTATTGATACCTCTCCTTGTTTCACCAAATATTGAAAATTCTATGATTTCATGATCGCTGTGCCCCAGATGACCTCCAACCACTATATCTCCCACCAGCCTATCTTTGTTTGCAGCAGCAGGTCTAGCATAGTCCCTCCCCTGGTAGGCTCGCTCACCAGCTGTGACAAGAGCTGTTCTCTGAGTAGAATTATTAATATTTTAAAGTTCTGTACAGTTTTGTGTTCTGTCCCTACAGCTCCCATACTCTGCCTTTCTCTTTCTTTCTTTCTTACCTGCAGTGCTTTCCCCCATTCCTCCTCCACTTCTCTTATGTTTACTAATATTTTAGGGGCGGAATCTATACCTGCTTCAAAGCTGCTTGTGTTCTGACAGCTTACCATAATAAGCCAGAAAGCTAAAGAAAAGAGATCTAGTAAGGCAGATACTGCAAATTTTGCCTTAGACTGCAGTTCCATGCCACTCTATGTTATTGATCTGCTGGCTGCTGCATTTCTTTTCCCTCATTTGAACTAACTCTTATGCTTGTCTGACCCTGCATTAAGCCATTTGTGTTTGCTTTGTCACTCTTGTTGTCAGATTAGTGTGCTAACTTAGTGGGCAGCTGAAATTGTTTCAGAACTCATCTAAGCTGTGTGGAGAAATGGACAGGAGCATAGTGTAGGGAAGAGAGTAGAGACAGCAGCACTAGCAACTGGCTTATTAGGCTGTTGGAATTGCTGCATTGTTTGGGATATTAGTCTGAGTGTCATCAGTTGGCCACAACTCATTTTGTGACAAAACTAAATGCAGGTTTCCTATTTCTGTTAGATTTGGTTGAAACTGGCTACTGGTCTTAGAATTCTAAGTCCAAAATAAGATGGGTGGTGATTATATTTCTGTAGGCTTTGTTTCCTCATTTAAGTATACTAAAAAACTTTGCTGAATTTAGGACTAGGAAGACCAGTGTCACTATATGCAAACCTCTGGTACGCGCATCTTGTGTCAGCAGTGTGACTCTTTTCCTTGTCTCTTTGTTTGCTATCTTTTATTACTAGATATGTCTCTTAGGATGAGCTGTTGCTGCCTGTAGTATGTGGCTAGAATAGCCTTATCTTGCTGGACAGATAAAACAAAGTACAGCAGGAACTTGGATGCTACAGTATAGTATGTTATGTGATAAAAGCTCAGAGTTTAAAGCAAATATATTATTGTCAAATTTTAAAAGGCTGAAAATATGAAGTTTGATTGAGCAGAACAGGAAGAATAACCAACCTCTCCAAGTAAAAGAAGGAAAAATTAGCTGTAAAAAGTATTACATTTGCAAACCTATGTAGTTTGAGTACTCCTGCTGACTCCATCAACTTCTACTTCTCTGTGCTTTCACATACAGAAGAAATTGCCCATTTGTTGACCAGTGTCCTTGTACTGTGAAGTAGTTACACAAGTTGGTTATCTGAGGGGGACAATGTTTGTGTTATCTGTCTGACTGTAATGTAAACTCAGCTGCTGCCAGTTCTTCTTGGACTGCTTTTTGGCCTGTGAGGGACCAGTGGGCGGCAGCATATAGTGGTTGTAAGCAGCCACAGACCTGCTGTGTATACCTCAGGTGATAATTAAGGAGGTAGATGGGAGTCTGATGCTTTTGAGGGTCTAGTTAGCTTGGAAGAAAGCAGAAAGTACTGAAAGGGAAGCAAGTAAAGGGTTGTGAGGAGTAGGAAAGCCCTGCAGTTACTGTGGAGAGAGGATGTAAAATGGTACTTTGAAGGTCTGTTAGAAAACTTTTTTTTTTCACCTAATTTTAAAGGCAGAACTACTTTTTCAAAATAATAATTCATTTTTTGTTTAATTTTTGAAAATAACTGCTTTGACTATAATGTTTCTAGAACTTTAAAAGCTGTAATTAAAAAGTTTCATACACTTCAAAGTATGTGAGATCTAATACCTTCAGTTCTAGTAATTAATTTAAAGCAACATTTAACATTTCGGTAAATTAATTTCTATTGGTTCTTTACAGACTTTTTTTTTTAATTTGTTAAACTCTTATTTCTTTTCTTTCTTCTAGGTGTTGGGAAATCATGTTTATTGTTACAGTTCACAGACAAACGGTTTCAACCAGTCCACGATCTCACTATTGGTAGGTTTTTTTTGTGCTGCCCACTGTCAGTAGTTAAGTGGTTGGGGTACCTCAGCATGCATTTATGAGTTTTTTGTGCTGCAGAAATGCAGGATTTGTGCTGTATTAAGGTGGTAGTGAATCTCTAGCTAATGAATATTTGTTAGCTCATAAAGTCAAGTGGGGGTCTTTTATTGGAATGGTACAATCTGAAACAATTAAAAAAGTTCATAGCTACAGTATCTAAACTGTTTTTTTCAGAAAGGCTGAAAACTGGGCACAGAAGAATTGTCCAAGCTTGAAATGCCCTGATGGTGATGGAAGTGGCATTTTTTCACTAGGGAACATAATATTAGCCTAGCCACAAAACCTTGAAGACAAGTTACAGATAAACCAAAGCAAAGTTAACCTTGAATACGAATAAACAAATTTATTTAGGAAGACTGACTTTTGAATAGAGGACTGAAGTGTGAATGTATTTGCGCTTAGAAGGGATAGGGATTTTCCTTCCCAGTTCCTCAACTGGATATGGACCACCATTTGTGTTAGGTATGATTTGGTTCCAGGGGGAATGAATACATATTGACTCATTGATGCATTGCCTCTGATCAAACTGCAGTGAATAATACAAGCTGATATTTTTCCTTCCACACAAAATAAGAGGAATAGTGTGGTACTAAATTCTTCAGAGGGCAAGTTTAGTCTGCAGATCAATTTTGCTGTTAAGCATAACAGATGCTCGTCTCAGAGGTGGTTGCAGAATCTTTCAACTTGTTGATGTTCTTTCAAGAAACCTATCAGCTCTAATCATGAGCCTTGCACAAAATGTATCGTAGTCTCTATTTTTAGTTTGTACCCTGGAATAGGTAGGTTTCTTATGTTTGGGAGGACTGAAATAGCTGCTTGAAATCTAAACAGATTTTCTTCATGTAACGGAATGTATCAGGTGGTTTGATTATGGCTTCCCTTTCTCTTGACAGTCCTTCCACACCTTGTGTGTGCCTGTCTCGTACAGTTCAAATTCTTTGGCTAACGTCAGTTTTCAGATAATTCTGAGGTCTTGGCAACAGATAGGCTGGCTGAATAAAGAGCCTGAGTACTTTAGGGAGGCATGACTTATTATCATCTTTTCTTCTTTAGGCCTGCCAAATATATGACACCTTATATATATCACTCATGCATTTGGCAGCCCTGTCACCTCAGACTGATAGGCTCTGGGAAACAGCTTCACCTCAGCAGGGTGGTTGTAGTGCCAGTTCTTTGCTTGGCATACAGCTAGCTGAAATCTGGGAGCAGAACAGAAATTGAAGCTGTTAAGATGAGGAGGTGAACCTAGAAATGACATAATGAAGGAGGTAGTAATGGAGCTTGGGAAGCCGATTGAAAAGGAGGGAAGAGGAGACTGGAAATGCCTCCTTAACTGCGAGGGCATGTGTGTATTTTGGCCAGGTTCTCCCAATTACCAAAACAGATTTAGAAAGACAGATAAATAAAGAACATGGGTTCAAAGTCACGAGTGCCCCTGTGGGGTGAGATGGAGCAGGTTGAATTTAACTAATAAATGCCCTAATGGTTGTGTTAAAAGTCCTGAAAACCTGTAGATGAAATAAACTATTGTAAAAATTCTAGCTATTTTGCCCACTGCCCATAGGACATGCCCTTACTGTAAACCTGATCAGCTTCTATTCCTTCTTTGAGAACAAGCTTGCCATGAAACTGTTTGTGTTTTTTCAAATTCAGAATTTTTTCCTGGCGTGCATTTTGATGGAATAGGATAAATAACCTTTTAATTTTTTTTATGGGGTTGTGTGCAGAAACTAAAGATTTAAGATGATTGTTGGATTTAAATCAGCAGCTCTATAGCCACGTTTTGAGATCTGGTAAAACCTTCAGTGTTTACATGTGTAGTAGTCCAAGGACTCTCCCCTGGCTTTGCAGTCAACTTCAGGAAGAGCAATGTCATTCACCTGCTTCCTCCTAGTTGCCTCTCCACCTCCATTCTTTCAGTTTCTTTGCATACAGTTGCTGCAAGTTGTTTGGTTGCTAAAGAGCACAGTGGTCTTTGGCCAATGGCTTTTGTTTGGCTCCAATATCTTGCTGGGGAATTCTGCCCCTTTCCCCGATAGTCATTCCACAGAAAGCAACACTGCACCCTCAGATATTCTAAGCAAGCTTTTGAAGAGACATTTGGAATATTTCAAATCAGTGCTGCATAATTGAAAGTCTTGAGTCCAAGTCTAGACCATGACCAATTTTAGCGAAACTTCAGCTAGCAGATCTGTATTTTTTTTAAATAATGGTTATAGATTAATGGAAACTTCATAGCCTTTAAATATGTCCACTATCTCTAGCCATTTGTTAGATTTTAACTACTGCAATGATAGCCTCAATTTATACTTGATTTACTGTTAATGATCTCAAAATTGCTTTAAAAAGTGGTATGAAAGGCTGAATTTTTCCACTGAAGAAATTACTTCGTTTATTTGAAACACACTTTTTTTCCCTCAGTTATAAAATTGGATCTTTAACTAGCTAGAACTTTGGAAGTAGTTTTGTTCATAAAGGCAGGTGGGTTTTAATTAATACAGTAATAAAATTTATCTTGTCAAAGATGACTTTTTGTATGCTCACTTAATGGACTATTTTATTGATAAAGAATTGTAGGTTTAATTTCTTCTAAACTGGCCTCAGCAATCTGTCATTGGTAGAGAGTTAAAATAACTGTGACTCTTCAATTTCCTGTTTACATTCAAAGGGGCATGTTTCTCTCTCTAATCTAGAGCTACTAAGTGGTTTGGAAAACTTTGTTGGAAATACCTCCCAGATAACTTGGACAGTAGCAGTTACCTTTCTTCTAGAAAACTTTCCAGCTCTTCCAAGCAGCTGGAAAATTGGCTAAAAGCAGGTTGTGAAGGAGATTATTTCCTACAATGTTGACTGAACTTAAACTTATGTTCTTGCTTTCGTAGTACTTGACATTCTTCTTTCTGATATGTGCTAATAATGTAATCTTTTGTAAAATCTGTTCAGGTGTAGAATTTGGGGCTCGAATGATAACTATTGATGGGAAACAGATAAAGCTTCAGATATGGGATACGGTAAGTAATGAATCGTAAAAATTGTTTAAACATATTACTCCACTAGCTTTTCCTTTATTCTGGCTAAGCTCTCTATCATCAGCATCTATAGACTATGTACTTTGTCTTGCAACTTTGTTTGGTTTCTATGAAGTTAAAAGTTTGCTAAAATTTCCTTTTTTTGGTGTGATGTATTCTTTGGCATTTGCACTGTAACTTCCTCAACACTTTGTCAGATTTATAAAAGTGGAATGCATACTGCCTCACTATTTGGTGAAAGTCTTCTATATTCCAAGAATGTATGTTTCTCCAAATCTTTCTTTGTGCATTCATGCAAGATCTGTTAAATACAATATCCTGTTGTGAAATTGTTATGTGTCTGCTACCTTTAATCAAGAGTTCTCTAGAGGAAATGTTTGCGTTTCCAAGGTAAAAGAAAACACATGGCTCACTTTTCATAGAAGAAGACTTAAGAACACAAGTTCAAGACAGTAAATACCTCAGTCAAGAAGGGACTGCTAAATGCTTTAAGTTTCAAAACACCTTCCAAAATTCAGACTTTGACTTTTGAGGGGGTTCAGGTTGGGAATGTATATTGGCTATTCTTGTGTTGTCAGTCACTTTACTATAATGCAGTTAGCATCACTGTCTATACTTGTGATGGAGCAGGTTTAAGATGTTTATACTGGTAGCTATATCTTTTAAATGTATTTGACTGTTCCCTAAGACAGAGTTGCCTGTTTCCTTTTCTAAAAGCATTTTAGGATACCTTTAGAAACTGACAGGTACGTCATCCCTAGCCTCATGTATGTTCTCTTTTTGGTTCAGCAAATCAGTGAAGGGACATACATGCATATATACATGCCTACATATGTGCATATGTGTATAAAAATGTAAATAAATGTAATATTTTAGTGAGCTTCACAGGTAAGACCTTACTTATTTTACAAGTTCTTTACTTGAAATGGCATCTAACACCTGTGCCTCCTTGGAAGTTCTAAGGAAAAGGTATAGAATTATATAGTCAGCTTACTTTAGGCTTTTTCTGCCCTGGGCATTTTTACTATTATAATTGGGGATTGTGGACTACCAAGGTGGCTGAGCATTTTTAAGTTCAATAATCAAGCAAATCTCAGCATAAAAAGTAGCTTCATAATCAAACCCTTAGTATATAGTGTGACTGTGTGACTACATACCTACAGGGGTCCTCGTTTCTAAAATTGGGGCAGATTATCTGTAGGCAAAAGTACTAATTTTACTACTGTCTTTCACTGGCTTTTGAACTGATTTTGTTAATCTCCTTAGATATGAATGAACTTCAGCTGTGTTTCAGTAGATCATGCTTTTCTTGGTGCCTGTGACTCAGTGGCTCTTTGCAGTCTGGTTGTTGTCTTGAATGCATGCAAATTGTCCAGTAGCCAAAATGGCAACCCAAGTGCTTTTGTCTATAATTTATAAACTCTGTTTGAGCAGGGATTTTTTTCTGGCTAGCTTCTTAAGTATATCGTACGTAAATTACAAATATTAATTGAAAGCTTTCGTACACTGAGTAGATTGTGTGCTGGTGTTGTACTTAATAATTTATAAATTGTATGCAGTGAATGACAGTATATTGTCCACAGTTAAAAGTTTGACTGTATGCAATCGGGTTTTTAAAACACGGGGTATTTCTATTCTAATCCAGTCTTGGTTTGTCAGCATATCTGAATTCCACTATATCATTTGTGATCTTGGGTGCAAAGGTGTTGAAGGAATAGCAAAAATAAGAAACATCATGAGGTAATTCTCAAGAGATATTTTCCTTACGAGTGTTAAGGTACACAAATTTCCATAATGACCAAGGTAACTGTGTTCTATCTGCATTGAGCATTTTCTGATTTTCTGTTAGCCAAAACTGGTAGCTGTTACTGGTGATATCTCTATATTTATTAAGCTGTAACAACTTCTGTTTGATGAGAGAAGGTTCATTTTACACCTGTTGCTAAGGAAACACATGAACTATTTATGTTTTCAGTTGCTGCTTACTGAGTCATGGCACTAGCCCTTCTCTGATTTGGTGCTAGCCTTACACACCTGCTTTTAATCCATCACTGAACAGGATGCATCCTGAGCAGAGGCATAAGAAGTGGAAAATTCGATAAAATTTGTTTGGATTGCTTAACAATCAACTTGCTTGCTTAAGAGAATCCAACACTAAAATTCATGTTTTTCTGGCCAGATATTTCTATGCAACAGTGCTCATTTTGTGTTGTCTTCAGCAGATCACTGCAGCTCCAGGGAAAGGTGTGTCATAGTAATGGGAACGTATGGAAGCTGCAGAATACCCCCCTGCAGGAGTATGTTGCACCTTATAGGGACAGCTAAAGCTAACGCTGTTGCATGTCTGTGAGATCCATTTGTGTGTCCTTCTTGTATGATAACTCAAGAATATTTTACTTTTTCATTATCGTCTTAGTTTGGATTAGGATTTTCCATGTGGGAGTACACAAACTGAATTCCTTTTGGATGAGGCCAGACTGGAAGATATGCTTAAGAAATGCATGTATGCCTATTAGAAATTGTAGTCCAGTATTTGGTCCTGTGAGCTGGTAGTCTAGTAAAACTAGTCTGATGCAAAAACACACCTAGCTCCAGCCCCCGCCCCCCCCCAAAAAACCCCATAAACAAAAATCTGCATTCCATGAAAGATACTCAGTGTGGCCTTTGCATTCTTAGTGTTACGTGTTGCAGTCTCAGCTCTACTGCTGTTCATGTCTGCACAAGCAAATAGTGTCCTGTTGTTCTCTCCCAGCTGCAGGCTGTTCTGGATCTCCCCACTGCTGGGCTCTGCAAGCTTGCTGCTGTGTGTGCTGTGGCACGCCCAGGTGTTTAGCTCTGTGAGTCTTTGGGTTTCGCTATTCCTTTTTGGTGTTTTTAGGTCTGTAAAGAGGAGGTATTGAACCAAATTGTTTTTTTTGTCTGTCTTTAGTATATAGATTGTTTCTTTTCTTGCATCTTTAAACTTAGAAATGGCTTCCAATAGTTGGATGGACTGAGAGATACTTTTGTCCAAACTGCTTAGTTGGTAATTGCCTATTATGATAAGTTAAGCAACTCTTTTGGGGAAGTGTGGTATTTGAGCTAGTGTCAGCTGCACACGTAACTTTTAGGGAACTAGACGTGGTGTTATAGCAGCTAGTAAGTATTAAAATGACTGTTCTGGAAGCCCTTAAGCTTTTTGAGTTTAAATAAGCTGTGTAGATGAGGTTGGTTGTCTTGTGGCAGCAGCGTAACACTAAGAAATATTAAAATTGCTTCTCCTCAGAAAAAGTTCATTGTTGTAGAGAGATAACTGGGCTTGTTACCAGGCTGAGTCAGTGGCCTTGGTTTTGTTGTTGAGGGGAATGTTCTGTATTGCATTGGCTGTTACTAACAAGTCATTGTTGATGAGGAAAAATAAGCAGTAATAAAAAGAGGATATTTTTATCAGACACTGCAGTAGGAGAGATCTGTGATGACACTAAGTAATGCTAATCTTTTCTAAATTGGTATGAATATGAACTTTTCCTGTGTATTTGAATACTATATTTTTAATACCTCTTTCAGCTTTGTTTAATGGAAATCCATGGTTTAAAAACATTAATTCATTATTATGTTTATATATAGCACCTTTGTCCTGCTTAAACTAAATATCTGAAATAATTGGTTTTTATAAACTAATTTCAAGTAATTTCTTTACAAGTGTAAGGATTTCCATACAAGTGTACTTTCTAATTGAACTGATAATGTTTTCTAGTAGTTGAGAGCTTGTATAAGAAAGCATGTTTGGAAGGCTGGAGGCATAATTGTTAAAGGCATATTTCACTTTCAGGTATTCTGAATGTACTAATTCTTCTTGGAAATTAGGATATTTTTCTTGTGTTTGCAGTTGGTTTGGATCTATTAGAACCAAATAAAGTTCTGTTCATTCATTAAATGAATATTCATCCTAGTGACTCTGACAATTGCTAGGATGTAGGGTTTCACCCCCAAGAGCTCTTTACTAACCGTTTACTTCATGATGTTTTCTTCTTGCTTTGGTAGTCAGAGCGTACTCATATGTTTGTGGGCAGTTGCTATATTCTTTTATTACGTTTTTACTAATTTGACTCTTTAACCATGGTACCTGCATGCATATTGCTGCATCTCATGGCCCTCTGTTACACTGCCGTGAAGTTACATCAAGAACTTACAGAGGATCTACTTAGTTTCTGAAACTAGTCTGATCATCAGTCACAGACTGTGTTTGCTGCCACGTGGGAGGATTAACTTATTTCTGGATCCATGGATTGAATGGTGAGGCAGGGAGATTCGTCTGTTTAATAGTTATTCCTGTTGCTGTTTGTGTAATACGACCATCATCTGAACTTCAATGCCAGTAGCTTAAGTTACTGTTCACACCCATGATGTCACTTTAGGAAGCTAAGGCAACTTGATGCACCTTCTAGCTTAGTGTTCATAAACATTTGTCTGTCATGCTTAAATATATTTGGTTATTGAAATACTATAATATTGTCATGTTATTTTCTGAATTGTTTTTTCATTTCTTGGCCATTTATCCATGCTTTCTACAATAACGACAAGATTCCTGCAAGAGCAAGCTCTTGCTTAGGATGAGGCCTTAAATGGGAGGAGTATGAGTCACTTTTTTGTGCAGTAGAACTCCTATTTTGGTGAGGGTTGCTGCTTAAAACCTAAAAGTTTCAAATACAGTTTCTTTCAAGATATATTTATAAGTGTATTTCTGATAATGGAAGGCTAAAGCTTTGTTTCTGTGATGTGTTGGGAATTGCTTCAGACATCAAAGTGGCATTTATTCAACACCAGCAGAAGAAAAAGCAGATGTACAAATGATCTGTATTTAGACATATGTACAGTTTCATCCTTGGGGATCTTTAGTCCTCTTGAAATTTCAGTTCTTACGGCATGCTGACAATTATTCTAAAGCAACATGTAACTTGGCTAAATCCTTCACATAAATTCTGTGACTTTCTTATATTGTGATAGATTCTTCTTCATAAGCATTTTTAGTTCTGTTTTTGTTTGGGAATGTCTTTGCTGGAAACAGCAGGGGTTGTTTTTTATTTTTACACTGCTTCTGTGCTTATTTGTGCTACATGCTAGTGAACCACCTTAAAATTCTTTTTTCTGAATTGGAGACATGATTGCAAGAAAGATTAATGCATTTGTATAAACAAGTTGACATGCGACTAAGAGGCTGTTAATGTATTTATAACTTTCAAAACTATATTTGAAGGTATGTATTGCTCCTCTTTCTTTCTGGAACATTTTATTCCAGGGATCAACTTTGTGGAGTAGTTTCCAGCTGGCAGCTGTCGTAGGTGGTGTGACACTTGCGAGTTGGTTATTTCTTAGATGTCTTTTTAGTTTTCTTTGCAACTTAGGAAAGTGTAAACAAGTAAATAATAATTCCCAATGTGAATGAAATGTTCTGTCATGAGTTTTGAACTTACCACGCATGTGTGCCTGTTTTCAGAGTGAGGGAATCTAGAGCTACTAGCTCGGTGTGTTGTAGTTCTCATATTGCGTGTGGATGTGTACTGTAACATTCCTTCCTGATAAAAACTATTGGTCAGTTTGGATGCTGAAGGCCTGCTGGGACGTTCTCAGATAACTTGGTCCTTGAAGAAACTTTTCAAGTTCTTTGGCGTGGAGAATAGAGAATTCAGCAAAATTAATGGACTGTTTTCTAGGGAGATACACTGCTGTGGATGCTGTTTTCTTAACTACTTTCTTGTCCTGCATTATGGCTCTTTTCATTATTTTTCCCTTACTTTATAGATTCAAAAATATGCAGTTAGGGAACTTACAAGTAACTATTTTGAAAACAAAGGCTTGCCTTCCTATTTTGCAACTGATGTAACTACACTGTATGCTTGGAAATGACACCAAGATTTCCTGTGGGAATAGTAACACTTGGAGTCTTTTTTTGAATATACCAGAAATACTGTGTCCACGATAACAAAGTTGCATAGCTTAAATGTCCCTGAAAACTCTAATGCAGGTCCTAAATCTCCATGTATCCTAATGACCTGAGGTGATTGATAATACTTCATGTTCTGCTTACATTGTTATTTTCAATCTGTGTTTTGGTCTCTATACTGGAGTATGTTTTGAGAAGCACATGGGGTATATGTCTGTGGAGTTGAAGCAGGGATGAAGATTTTTGTACTTGCTTGAAGACCTATCACTTCTAGAACTATGTCTATATAGACCAGTCTCTCCTATCAGAAAGTTTGTTTGTTTCTGTGAACCATTGTGGTATGAATTATAAAAGTTTACAGAACAGAAAACAGCCAAAAAAGAATGTTACTTAGCACTTAAAACATTGCTTGTTTATCAGAGGCTCACATTTTTTCACGATTAGTGAGCTACTCGTGTCAGACCTAGCACCTGTTTCTCTGAAGAGAGAGGAGGCATGTTCAGGCCTGCTCAGTGTGCAGTTACAGGTTCCTGCAGGCAGCCATGTCTGAGCTGGAGTTTCTGTGTGTGAAGTAGCTGTTACCACAAACATCCTCCATCTTCCCATTTACACTGCAGTGGAACTCTTGACAGTGGGTATAACCAGGGATTGTCTTGGAGCAAAAGCTTGTGTCACCTGTACTGGATGTAATAATGACCTTGGGAAACACTGTTCAACATTTGTTTCCTGACTATTGCCCCTACTATTCCTGGCACAACAGCCCCCTGCCTCCCCTGCCATCTGGATGTGGAACTGGGCACTCCTCTTTGAATTGAGCCAGGGAGGTTGGAATAGGTGATGTCCAGAGGTCCTTTTCCCACCTCAACCATTCTGTGAAAAAAAGCTTTTTAATATGGAATAGAGACAAAAACAAGTGCTGGATTTTGCAGGAACATGAAAGGGATGGTAATAACAAAATTATACTTAAGATAAAGGACCTTTCTCTGGTATTGAAGCTGATTTTAATTTATACTGAGCTTCTGTACTGCTGCTTCTATCTGTTGCCCCTTGTAACAAGTAGCTTAACTTGGGTGAGTCCTACTTTGTAAGACTGATAAAGTATAATTATAGCACAGTTGTGGTTTTTTAAGTTGGTTTTGGTTAATAGCCTACACTTTCTTTCAGTTTTGACTTCTTTGAAATAGCTTGTCCTCCTTGGAGAAAGGGGAGGGGACAGAGAGAAAATTGTCAGATGAAGAAGTAAAGTAATAATGATGCTTTAAAAAAAAACCTGTGGAGTATATTCTACATGCCTGCTATATTGGCCTTCTAGATCTCATTCAGAATGATACTGCTAAAGTAGCCAGTAAATTATATATATAAGGTGTTTTTATTATATCGTACATTTTTAAATTGTAGATAAAATTAACATTAATATCATGGAGCTTCTTTACAGAAACTCAGATTTCTTTTGCTTAGAATGAAATGGAATTGAGTTTGTTTTGTCCATTGGTATATGTAAGCACAAATTAAGTATTGCTATACGGAAAATGTGATCGCTTCACCAAAGAAGGTACCATTTTCCACGCTTTCCTTAAGGAAGCAATGATATTTAAACTTTACCATTGTCAGGTGAGACACAATTAAAACTATTACAGTACTTTGAGGATTTATATACTGAACTTTTGTGATTCTTTAAGAATTCACAATTCATACTTTTTTTTAGATCTGCTAGAGCCTCTTCACATGTCACGGTGGAATTTATGAAGGTGTAACAGGCAATCTTAAAGTGTTAGGTGGAGTCCAGGTCATGTATGAATTTAGGCAATGTATGGAATACCCTGGTAACAATAAGTTGTCTGTTTAGCAGGGAAATGTTTCATTTATCTACCATCCACTTGAGCTAGTCACCACACCAAGAAAAAGGGGTAGAGCTTACTTGAACTTCTATGTAGGAAACCAAGTATTGCACTAAAAATCTTGGTTATTTTTTTTTTACTATTTCTTGGTGTGTTCTACTGGTTGTCTGTATTCTATTACCAAAGTTTGCATAAAGATGTTACGAAAGTGTACATAAAGATGTACTTGGACTCTCGGCCAAGAGCATATGTGAGTGTATTCTAATGGTGTTGAAGCTATTAAGTGTGTTGTACGGTATTTTATAACTGTTTCCACTGGAATGGTTAAGATAAAGTGTTTTCTTAAACAGAACTTACTGTTTATTCTGGAAGATAAGGATGCTTCAGAAGACTGAACATGTCTAAACTTGCGCCACTGCTCAGTATCTAGATCAAGTTTTCTTTGAAAGCAAGAAGATCTACTATTAAGAAAAGTACAATAACCGTGAGAAGAAAAAGTTCTCTATATACTAATTATGTAGGCATGGCTGAAGGGTAGCTTGTATTTGATAAATATTTAATTCTTGTATTTCATGGTTTTAAATCAGGGCCATTTCCTATAGTTCTACAGATTTACTGCACATAGGGTTTTTTTCAGCATTAGTATTTCTTAAACATGTTCTGTGTTATCTTTGAATTATGCTAAAGCATCTGTTATTGCTGAATATTAGAAGTAAATATTTCTTCTAGCAAGTGTCAAGTGCTAGATAGCTCTTCTGAAAAAATGAGCATGAGGAGCTCAAGATCTGCAACATGAATATTTATTTTTCAGAACTGTATTCTTTTGAGCATGTTCTTTTAAGTGTTGAGATTTTTACAGAATACTTTTCTGTGAGAGCTATCTAATTTATATAGACTCTGAAGTTTTTCACAATGTGTATGAAGATGACTCTTGCATCCTGTAGCTGCTTTGACAAGCATTGTTTATCAAGTACAGAGGAAGTTGATTAACTGTGGTGCAGAATTGTGTAAAATTGAATTCACAACCATTTTCTGTTTTTTCTTAATAAAATGATTACTGAAAGAATTCCATCTGAAGACTGTTGAAAGCTGGCTGCAGTTTATGATATAACGGATAAAATCTGCATCCTTGGCCTTCCAACAACCTTTACACCAGCAGATGGTGGGCGTAAAGATGTCATTCATCATTTATTTACAATGGACTTTATTTATTCTAGTGTCAACAGCTGCCCCAGGGAGCGGGTTATTGAATTCAAATGTGAAGCTCTGGGTTATTTGCTTCCTTTCAAATTTGTCTTCAGAGCTTAGTTGCTAGGAGTCCATTCTGTGCTCTAATAATGATTCATGTATTGTGAAGCCATTCAGTAAATTGGGTTGTCAGGGATTGCCAAAAAAGGTTTAGAGGTCTTGTTCCGATTTTTTTTTTCTTTTTTAACAGCACTGTGCTGTAGTTGGTGTCTTCTCCTTTTGTGCTTTCTCTTGCTACTGTTGGAGACTTTGTCCCCAGTTGTCCCCTTTCTGATTTCCCATCCATACTCTTCCTTCTCCCCATCTCTCAAAAGTAGAATTCTATGATCCTGTGATTCTAAGTTCTTGGTTTTCAGGACCAAAAAATAAGTATTAGATATGATGTAATGAAACTTTGTGTTCTACAGGCAGGGCAGGAGTCCTTCCGTTCCATCACAAGATCATACTACAGAGGGGCCGCAGGGGCTTTACTAGTGTATGACATTACAAGGTGAGAATTCCAACTGGATTACAATGATATGTCTTTGTAGAATTATGCTATGGTGTATAGTAGTGCTAAGTGTCTAATTTAGTTTGGCTTTTTGTATAGATATTGGTAATCTAACATTGTGTCAACTTTAAGTGCTCTAAATCAAGATATAGCATGTGTAACCTATATACTTCAGTTTTCTCTGTATGGTAGTTGAGAAAGTATTAATAAAGTCTTAGGAAGAATGAAATAAAATATTTTTATAAACTATTGACCATCAACCTCTGGATTACCTTTGTTGAGAAAGACCTGAAAATATTTCATTAATTCCTTTCTAGTGTTTTATTATCATGAGGGGTATTTTGTCTTTAATTATAGCTGAAGTGCTATTCTGCAAAGGTGTAAAATAGTAAAACATAGGAGTTTGGTTACATAAAAAATACCAGGAAACTTCTACCATTGCTGTGTTTACGACGTTTGGAAAATACAGGTCTTAATCTGATACTTTTTTAGTAGCTGTTCAGAAGTTACTAAAGTTTGCCTGCTATATTAAATAAAGTATCTATGTACAGTTTGTTATCTGTAAAACTGTGGGTTCTCTGGCTGGTTTATGAATATGTTCAGGCTCCAAAATGCTATTAAGTTGTGTGCCTCCTTTTGTGGGTCTTGGCTCTTGTTGTTGCATTGAGCAACAACTTGTACTAGAGATTTCATAGATGTTTTTCCTTTTGGTCCCTTTTTACTTTTAAATATCAGAAAGTAATGTATTCTTTCCACTGGATTTCCACTAAATGAATCTTTGATTCATAAATGAAATACGATATCTTAAAACCACTCTACAAGCATGGGATTTAATACTTAGTGTACACCTTCTGTAAGAACTGTAATGTGTCACATTCATGTACCTCACTTCAAAAGACTTTACTGCTGAATTTATTATTCAGCTTATAAACTCACATAAAAATCATAAACCATTTCTGCTTTCAGTAAAACAAATATTACTATATGAGTATGTGTTTATTTGTGCTGTTGTTTGGATTGGTTGAAGCTGATGGGTACTTTTAAAATTCTGTTCAGCAGTTTTTATATGTATATAAAATTACAGATTCTTACAACTCTAAGAATCCTCTTTACTCTTTGTAGCAGACATGTTTTCAATTATGTTTTAGGCAGAGTTCATTAACACTCTTTGTTTACTAAATTTTTTTCGCC
This sequence comes from Melanocharis versteri, assembly GCA_013397845.1. NCBI lineage: Eukaryota > Metazoa > Chordata > Aves > Passeriformes > Melanocharitidae > Melanocharis > Melanocharis versteri. The sequence goes on from VZTG01010316.1 coordinate 1,531,633, forward strand.
CGTTCTCCCTCTCACAAGGGGATTACTAGCTTTTATCCCCAGAGCATGTGCACTAATAAATGAGTTGGTTATTCAAGTAGAGAAGCTGACTAACAGGGGAAAGATTTCTTAAAATACTGCTTTTAATGTTCATTCTCTTCCATACTTAGGAGGGACACTTTCAACCACTTGACAACCTGGTTAGAAGATGCTCGTCAGCATTCCAATTCCAACATGGTTATAATGCTTATTGGAAACAAAAGGTAAAATTTTATCAGCTGTTATTTTGTACGAGGGAAAGATTTAACTTGTCTGTATTTCAGCTTTTGGGTTTTCTTACTTGTAGGCAATATGTTAACTTTAAATTCCCTTGTGTCACTGTACATAGTTCCATGGTGAACCTAAAACCTTTCATATTCTACTTAGACTAATATAGTGTGCAGCACATGGATCAACTACATTATGTTCTGAATATCTGTTTTAGAAGTAACTTTACTTCCAAAGGATTGATTGCAAATGCATGAAGCAATGGATTATACGGGTTATTTTCTCATTATGTTTTTTTGCTTCTCGAATCACCAGTTAGAAACACCTAGATCTTTCCCTTATAAAGAGAATATGATTCCTATTTTGAGGTGTTCTAAAGTGCTTTAGTTTTTGGTTAAAAATCACATCAGAGAAAACGTCATTTAAAAAAAAAAGCCCATAGGACAGGAGTCACATCAAAAACTTCTCTCAAATGTAAGAAGTGCTTACCTCAATGGTTGAGACATACCTGATTTACAAGCCTCTTCCATATTCTGTACTTTTTAGCTGGGGTTGGGGTCAGAGCATGTTTTTTCACCATTTCCTGGTAAATTCACTGGGTGACAAAAGTACAACTAAAAGTTTTGGAAGTGTTACCCAATTTGTAATCAATTCCTTACTTGGTCTTCTCGTCATCTACACTGTCTAAAATTATAAAATTATTCGCTGTGATGCTGAGACTCTGTAGTGAAAGTCTTAATAAAAACACATCAGTGAATATATTATCTGTAATTCTTCTAGTTCTTGATCCAGTGAATTGTAGCATCGTATCCAGATTTGTTTTGCTGGGTGCAGAATTTTTTTAAAATACCAAAAGCATCACTTCAGAATTTAATAATCCATTAATTATGGGCCTTTGTGTAACTGACTTGAACTTGTCTCCATGCCTCATCAATTCTTGAAGGTAAAGATGGCAATTGAAGTAATGGTATGTATGTGTGCCCCTGAAAATTTCATGAACAGCCACATCATTTCTTAGATGCTACTGAGAAACAGCTTTGTGATAGTGAGTCTGGGTTTGCTACTTGGGCCTGTTGAACTCTTTATTTTCTTCTTCCCCCTCTTCTCCCTTTTATTTTCCCCCACTGCCCCACCACCCTCTACCTCCTCCTGAAAACCATGTTACGTATTAAGTAATTGTGAAGTTTGTCAACTTGTTTTTACATTATCTGGTAAATGACTAACTTTTTAATTGACAAATGTGACAAGCATAATCTTTACGAATTATTATTAAAAAAATGCAATCTTGTTTTATTAAATGAAGCTTTGGTAAACCTGTGGTGGCCCTGACCAACTGTTTTTATGCTTGTGTGAGTAAAAATATGGCACTGAGAGAAACAGTAAAGTGTACTGTTTACTCGAGATAAGTTTGCATACTTAATTGACATCTGTAACTCTTTTTGATTATTTTTAGCTGTTAAACTAAATTTTCATGTCTTGCATTCTGCTGATGCAGACTGATTTGCTACTTGCAGCTAGCCCAGTAATTCCCAGTTACAACTAGGTTTTATTCAAACAATAAATAAACTTTAAATTTGCACTGTAAATCGTTACAGATTAAGGTGCCACATGAAATAAAAGTATTAAAAGTTGAACTTAAAAGTTTTAAGCTTTTCAAAGGATATTACTTTCAAGGAGGGCAGGAAGAAAACTACTTCAATTTTATTGCATTATCCTGAAAGAGTTCTTATGTAGTAGGGCATACTGCTAGAGATGGGTGGAAGGAAGAATGTGTATGCTAGCATAGTAGTTTTGAAGGAATAAATACTGCTCCTATGACTCCCAAAAATGCACTTGACATAAGTTTGTAGTACTGACTTATTGCTGGATTTGAAGAGTGTTGAGAATTTAATTTGAAATATAATGGCTGTTTGTTGAAAACATTACAAATGCTAGTGTTAAAACATTACAAATACTGTACTTAATCTTCTTTCCAGAACAAAGCATAGCTATATTGATCTAGTAAGACCAAATGCTTCGAATTAATGGAATGGAGAGAGGAAGACAACTGTGGTTAGTAGAAGCAGTTAAAGATCTTTAAGAATATGTTTAGGTATCAGTATTGAGTTTTGATTGGGCTATCATTGCAGTTTTTGATACAACTGCATTATTTCAAGTAAAAAGTTACTTGTTTATGTTCTGTCATAGAGATAACACTGAAGTGAATCAAGGTTTTAAATAAGGTATTTTTGAGAATAGCATGGTAGTAGCAAATAAGGACATTGCTCAGGTTGAAAAAGGCAATGTCAGCTAATATTGGGAGTGCTTAAATGTTATGAACATCAACTTCAAAATTGTTTTGAGAAGATATTTCTTGTATCCTTATCTTCAAATTTTTTTTAATATTTAAATAACATGCTGGATGATATTGACTCTGTAACTCATCTGAGCTAGCATTTAGTTAAAAATCACAAAAACCTGCTTTGCTGCAAAATAGATGGCACAGTGAGTATTACTTATTTTTAGTGTATATATATAATTACAAAGTTGGCAAACACTGAAGTTTAGTATGATACTTTTTATTTGTATACTGACTGCACATTAAATACATCTGTTTGTATGCTGTTTAGTTAAAAATTTGTATCTAAGAAGATATTTATGCATGTACAAGTTGGATGAAAAGTCATTGAAATATATATCTTACACTTTTACATCAATAATAAATATATCATTGTTATTGCTCAAGATGTAATAATTTACTTAAAAAGAAGGACACTGTGAATTCCTTGTTCCTAAAGAAGCTTTAAAAAGTAAGGGTAAAATACTTGTGTCTATATGACTTAGAGGAATGGATTTTTCTCTAGTTGTCCAGTCCTTGAGGATTTTTTTCTGCTTTTTTTGGGTAATATTTAACTTTGAATTAAATTGCTTGGAAAGCAGGAAGCAAGAACTTGTCTAACAGTCACTTCAATTTCTTTTGCTGCTGGAGGACCAGGAGTTTCAAAACCTAAATGCTAACTTATTGGGAGAGGATGGCTAATGTAGTTCAAAAGAACTTACTTTTGCTTTTAAGTTTTTTTTTATCAGAGCAGAAATTGACTGTATGAAGTTTTGCTACTGAATAGAAAAAATGAACTTTATTTTTTAAATTATGTTTAATATTAAGAAATCATTTATAAAGCTCCCTTATCAGCTCAGCTGTATATTATTGAATTGGTAGATAATATTATAATAGAAGAGAGTGATATGTACTGAAAATACAATGTCTTAAGTTAGTATTCAAGGAATAGCTACATAAATACACAGTTACCCTGTAGAAAGCTATTTCATGAAGTCTTTGATAAGATTTATGTCAGCTAGGATATATAGCTCAAGTAAGTGTGATGCCTGTGACTATTCCATATAGTGTAAGTGCAGGGCTTACAATAATTCTACTTTATTTAAGGGCTTGACTAGTTATATACCCAAGTTTTGATGGGGACTCATGGCTTCTCAGGCTTATAAGCATGTCTGTGAAGAATAATCTTTGTATGGACATGTTAGACCATGTAATTTAACTTTCGGTTTTTTTCTTCCATCTTAGTGATTTAGAATCTAGACGAGAAGTTAAGAAAGAGGAGGGTGAAGCATTTGCACGAGAGCACGGACTTATCTTCATGGAAACATCTGCCAAAACTGCTTCCAATGTAGAGGAGGTAACTTTGCTCAACACTGGCATTTTACTAAAACAGATGCTTTAAATTACACTTGTTTGTATAGATACTATTCCTCTAGATTTTGGGTTCCTTAACTTGAATTAACTACTCTTTATATTATGAGAAAGACAATGTCTATGTTGTAATTGATTACACAGCACTAATTATATTGTTGAGACTTCCTAATTAATGTACTTGTGGGGTTTTTTTGAAGTATTTGGTCAGAGAAATAGCTAACTTCTGTCTGCCATGAAATCTGAGAAGGAAGGCTAGAACAGATTTTCTAGTCCAAAGCAAGCCGAGCTATTGGTATTCTTGGCAGATGTCTCTGTAACCTGTTCTAAAGGCTCCTGGTATATCACGAGCTCTTCAGAGCAATCTCTTGCAGTGCTTTGGTATTTGTACTGTCATCATCTTTCCTCTCTACTACCTAGTAGGAATCTTCTTCAATTTGCACACAGCTTTCATTTTCTGTCCTCTGCAGAGCTGCTGAAGAGGTCATTGTCTTGGTTACTGTAGTCTGCTATGTATTTGAATAAGTTTTTCCATTTTTGCTACTTTAAAGTACTTAAGTCTTTTCAAGTTTGGCTTATAGTTCACATTTCTGGACACATGTGAGTTCTTGCGTCTCTCACCTTGATTTACTGCATTCCTTTCTTGAAGGGTGGTCATGGTGGGCTGAGCTCATCTGCAACTGAATGCCCACCAAGTTGCTCACTCAGTGCCTCTGTCCAGCAGGATGAGGGAAAGAACCAGGAGAGCCAAAGCAAGATAAAAGTCAGAGGCTGAGACAGAGTTTTAAAAATGAAGGAAAGAGATTGGCTGAGAGTAACAGAAAGGCAATCACTCACAACTTTCTACAAACAAATTGAATCTCAGCCAATCTCTGAGCAGCAGTGACTTTGACTTTGGTTTTTGTTCTCGAGCATTGTATCGTATAAAATAAAATACCCCTCAGGCCAATTCTGGTCAGCTGTCCTGGCTGGTTTGTGTCTGCCACGATTTTGCCTACCCTAAGCCTAATCACTGTCAGGAGAGGGCAGTGTAAGAAACAGAAAACCTTGACACTCCGCGGTAGCTAAAAATCAGTGTGTTATCAATACCGTTTTAGTCATAAATCCAAAACACAGCACCGTGCAGACTGCTGTAAAGAAAACTAACTGCATTCTAGCCAGACAAGTACAGTGGTGGACAAAGAGCTTCAGCTGAGGTGCTAGTGCTGTGTAAAGCAGAAAGATTGCTTCACGTGTCTTTCAAGCCCATACTCAGTTCATCCACACTGACGTTTTTTATCATAACATGACATAGTTCAGCTTCTTATACTACATAATCTGCCCCTATTCTTTTCCAAAACTGTCCTAAATTCAAAATGGTCTGTGACCAATGAGGTATTCTTTTATTGGCAAAGCCTTTTAGTTATAAAATATTTAACTTTTTTGAAAAGTTACAGTAAGCTACAGATGACTTTCACAGAATTCATTACTACCTGATTCTAACATTATCACCTCTTTTTGCATCAAAAAATACGTCCTGGTGAATGAATTGTCCAGTATCTAATGCATCTCTGATTATCAGGAGGCAAATAAGCATTAAGTTACTTATCAGAAAGTTCAAAAAGAATCCTCTCCTTGTGATTATACAAGTGAGTGTGTACTGAGTTTCTAATTCCGGTGGAAAAGCTTTAGGATGTAATCCCTTTCAGTGACAGTCAAGTGCATTCCTTAAATGATGTTCTCAGTAAACATTAAAAAAAGTGGCATGATATAGAGTAGTTAACAGATACAGAAGCAAAATCCTAATCTCTAGCAGTTTCTTTATATGAACAAACGAGATTCTGTTGTTTCCCTTAAAGGAAAGGGAATTAAGCTGTTTCCCTTGTTTAATCCTGATTTCCACCACTGTGGAATACCTTAGTAAATCTATAGGTAGAGCGGTACATTGACCTTTTTGGTGCTTGGATCTTAGAACAGTTTAAAATTGTTTATTATGTTCTTCAGGCTTATGTCTCATTACCTACATCTTGGATAGAAATGGATGATTAGGAGTGGAAAATACCCTGTTGGCTGTTTCTTTTGTGGAAGGCTGTTGGAGAAGTTTCCACCCTGCTTGCATAATAGGTAATAGATGGTAGGGAGTGGGAAGTAGATGCAGGCTCTTCCTTCATAGTTACTTTGGAGACTTCTAAGAATTCACTGTGACCACAGAGTTAGATCATTATATTTGATGTGGAACAGGATTGTGTAAAAAGTTTCTGCATCACTGAGAGAATAGAACGATTACTAGGGGGAGGTTAGGCACAGGCTTATAATTTGACTGCGGTGCAAGGACAGTTAGTGCTAGTCTCTTCAGCAGTATCATATTTATTTAAACAGGAGGTTGTTGTTGATTTCCTCTTAGCCTCTGTCTAAAGCTGTAAAGGTAATCAACTATCAAAATATTACTGACTTCTTGTGCTTTTTTTTTCTCCTCAGTGATTTCTAAGGTGATTGGAGTTAGAGTAGTGTATACTCTTGGCATGCGTGGCTGTGGGCTTTCTCGCAGTAGAATCTTGTTAACTTTTAGAATCTTGGTTATCGTATTTGCTCTGCTTTGTTGAATTGTGGATGGGTGATGTGCACTCTGAAATACTGTTTGCAGACTTCAGTGTTGCTTTTTAACTTTTTCCTAGAAAACACTGTGATGTCCATTGGGAGGCTTTTCACTTGTACATGCATAAATCTGGGGTCTGAACCCCAGGCTGCTTTGCACTTGTTTTAATCATAACATCCATTCCTTTTTGACCTCTCATTAAACCAACATAGAATACAGAAGAAGGTTTTTTTGCCTCATTCGTAAGAGACGTTAGCAATTCTATCGCGTTAGTTTTTTCATTGGTGTTTCAGCAGTAGTATATGACTATCAATTGTGTTCTTACCTGCAACCTGCAGTTCAGAGTTTGCTGAGAGCTTTCTGCTTGGGTAGGGGCAGAGTAGAATCACTTGCATGCACTCAGGGTGACCATGTAGTCTCCTGTAGCACACGGTGCTTAACTTTCTGTCCCTGGCATATCAGTGGTTTGAATCCATTTATGCGCACTGATTCTCCAGAAGTAAGGATACCTAGCTGTATTTGGGAAGCTACAGTAACTTTGTGCATTATTATTTCATTCTGGACTGCTACTTTTAATAATGATTAATGATGTGACCAATCTTAAGCCAGAAAGTTTTCTAGATGCTGGCCAAAGCAGTGCTAGACAACATCACTGTTCAGAAGCTGATCTCGCTTGAGTTGTGCCAGTGTATCACTGACTCCTGGTGTGGGAGTTGGTTTTAGTAAGTTGTTTCCCATATGGAGGGGTGCCTATGCCAAACTTAAGAGTATTGTTTGTGTTACTCCAAGTTGTCTGCACATAAATAGAATGCAATAATGAATTAATTATTTAGGATTAGATCTGAATAGAGTAATGATTTTGGCTGAGAAACGGAGCACTTCTGCTACATGGACCTCGATAGTCATTCAGTGGTTCTGTTTCAGTTGTAACTTAATTTTCTCTTCAGGCAGCTTCTTTCATGCTTTTACTTAAATGGATAACAAATATTCAAAGCTCCTGTAGCTTCAGCAGTGGCACAGATAAGAGAAGGGAGATGGCCTTTTGTAATATTCTGAAGGGTGAAAATGAAAATCTCATGGAAAGATCAGATTCTTAGAGGCATCTAAAGTTAAACTGATTTTTAAAGTGTGCTTTTTTTTTGCTTCCACACCCTCCCTGAACTCAGCTAATAGCTGGGAAACAAACAGCTATTTGACATGGTGATATAGTAAGTAGGGATTTAGTTAATAAAACTTGAAAGTCACAGGATGTTAATAATTTTCATAGCAAGGTAGAGTGACACACAAGAGGTAATTTGACTAGCACTTGCAGAAGAGCAGGGTATCTAGATCATGAGTCTTTAAAAAAAACCAAAAAAACACCCACCCAAAAGTTAAGTTTATCTTAACTTGTATCAAAACCAGTATTCCTTCAAGTTCCTGGAAATCAAAGTTCTGTGACCTTTGAGCTCTGTGAAGCTGACATTTTAGCCAGTTTCTCCCATGAGAAAATGGGGTTGAAGCTCATGTCAATTCAGCTGTGGAAGGGAGAAGGGACAGGACACCTGGCTGTAGTGAAGATACACAGCTTTTAGCTCCTTGTGGCAAGTCCTTGGATTGTGCACCAGCTTCACAGTCAGGACCACTGGCTCTGCCGTGGTTCTTGGGGTGTCTGGGCATCTCATGGTATGATGAAAATTAAAGGTCTCAGTTGACTGAGTGTTTCAGGCTTTATAGAAAAGTGTGAAATGTATGATACTGCCTGCCTGACCTGTACGTTCCTGGAGAGATGGATTCTTAGTTCTGGGGGTTTCTCTTTTTTTTCACTCAAGTATTCTGTCGTGTGTAACTGTTAAACAACAGTTACAGGACTTTTTAATCAGTTTGAGCTCTAGTAATGTGCACTGGCTCGATAAGTTTGTCAGAAAGATTGTGCCTCAATGGGGACATAAAGAAATTGCTATTAAGTTCTGGTTTGTGTCTTTGCACCTATACTTCAAATATAAGGTTACGAATGTGTTGGAGTACTTTTTTGGGTGTGGGTTCATTATATAGCACCTTACTACTGCTTGTAATTAACCCCTCTGCATCCATTTTAGTGTGCTAGGCTTCTTCCTGAAAGATCATTTAGCTGTAAAAAGCATTGCCTTACAGTGGGTGCATAAAAGAGCTGCTCAGAGCTTTGGAATCTGACTTTAGTAAGTGGCCATCCAGCGCCACTTACACACTAGGATGGTGAATGCTTTACGCATAAATCCATTCGTTGTCCATGTTACTGTTTCCAAATGCATTCTTAAATAGTAGAGTAATCTAACTATATCATATCTTACTGCTAAAAGATAAGATAGGAAATTGGAGAGTAGGAGGAAATTCTAGGTGTTGGCTGGGTCATGCTTCAGAATTTATTATATATTTAACCTTTAAGCATTCTTCATGTGATTGTAAGAAAGAATCCAGAAATAATGATTGCCCAATTTTTACTTCCATGCGTTAAATTTAATTTTAACTTTGCCACCAGAGGGCAGCATGTTCCACGAGCTGGCTGTGCTAACGTGATCTCGTACGTGATTTTAGGCAAAGATGAACTTGTAAAATCTTGAGTTTTGAAAAGTATCAGTGATTCATTTGCAAGTTTTACCTATTATGCTCAGCTTGTAGCAAAGTCCTCAGATTGTTGTCCTGCCATTAGCTTTCTGAGAAAGACAAGTGACATTATTGACATCTGCAAGTGAAAACTAAATGTAGCTGCTCTACTACTCACGTTCTGCTGGCCTTAGCTTATTGTTACTCCTGCATACAGCTTCCATGAGACAGAGGTATCAGGAACTTATTCCCTTACCTGTTTCTTGCATTGTTTTTGCCGGTTACAGAATTCATTTTTCCTGGATTTGTTTCAAGGGTAGTAAACCTGCATTACTTGTTTCTTTGTGTGACGATATGAATGTTGAAGTTGATTTAATTCTACGTTCAGTGTCTGTAGGATTAATTTACCTTAAATGCAGTATATGTAGTGTTTGGTAGCTGCAGTTTTGGGTTTTTTGGGGGACAAGCTTTGTGGGACACGACTTGTTGATTCTCATGTTGCAATATGATCTGGGAAACTCCGTATACGGATAATCTAAAGTGATATTATTCTGGTATATTGTGATTTAAAAGCCTCTTTTGTTGGCTTTGCAGTAGGTGCAGGCATGACACAGCAGGCAGATCACATCTTGCAAGACTCACTTTCCCACTTGCACAGTAATGCACTTTTCTTCAATGGGGTATTGCTATGATTTGGGAATCTAGTTGTAATGAGCACACAATTGAAAAATGTGTTACATTGAAACAAATCACTGAATTACTTGTGTACAACCTTTTTTCAATGCTGTGGTACAGTTATATTCAGCAGTCTCGTGCATAAAAGCATCAGTAAGTTATGGTTTAGAAAATGACCAAGAGTTAAACATTAAATGTAGACATTTTCCTGAAGTTACGTTGTTTTCTTGAATTTTCCCATAATGCAGTCAAGGATTTTTATACTTGGAAGTCTAACGAACTGATTTTGCAAAAGTCTCTCACTTCCTTTTATGAGTAATAGAGGTACTGTGTACTAGGGCCTTGCCATCTTTCAGGTGATTTTGTATAAATGCAGGGTGAATTTGGTTCTGCCTCCCCTGGAGTGGTGAAAATGAACCTGGACCTGATTTGGGATGGAAAGGCATGAGTATTTTTGTCTAGTGTTTTAGTAGCAGCAGTATTATGGGAACGTACAGTGCAACTGCAGTAGGCTTGGTAGGCAGCCAGCTGAGCCCATGTGGGCTTGCTGGTGAGGTCTTTTGTGGAAGTGGCTAAACTGCACCTGGATCCAAGTTGGCTTGTGAAGTGCTACAGCTGTGTTCTTGCCGTCCCCTGCACGTGGTCTAATAAATCTAAACTGGATTTGAGGGGAAATCGCTCTGTCTTTCTGCATCTATGGTTTAGTTAATCTGAAAATAGGATAAACTGCCCATAAATAATGAAGAGTTTATAGTATACTGTGTGTTCCAGATAAGAGTTAGAACATGCAGTAATAAAAGAGATTTTTAGAAGAAGTCAATTATACCAAGTTCACCTACTTGTCTTTGCTAATTGGGGCACTAGCATGCAATGCCAAAATCTGATACGATATTCTTAAAGCAGGTAGATTGCTGTTTTAGTGATGTTCTCAGATGATTGAGTCTGTTTACACTTTGAATCATAAGTTAACCTAAAATACATGGATGTGAGACACAAGTAGAAGTATTAAAGGATTCAAGTCTCTTTTCATGGCTCATAGTAGCAATTTTTTAGAATACATACAAGGAAGAGAACGTGAGGTAGACTTATTATATGCTATGTTCTTATAATTTTTTTCAAATAGGAATTACTTTTATGGCCCCGTGCAACCTGGCATTTTGCTATGCAGGGTAACAGTATGTGCTGTTTTAACACTAAATATGTCGTGCACCAGAATCACTGATGGGATTGGGGTAGTCAGATTATGGCTTCTAGAGAACTGAAATGATAGAACGGAGTTTAATGGAATATTTGGATTTTTCAGATCAACAGTTTCTTGGCCAATATGTTTAATACTGTACTGAACTCAATATGCTCTTTTGCTTTGTACAGTACATGTGTAGTAACAGAAGGAATTTTGTGTTTGTGCAGTGCTGTTTTCCAGTGCATTTTACTGTTTTTTTGTGAGGGTAGATGCATTGCCCCAGTGACTGCTCTTGAGTGTAATATCCAAAAGATAATTTATTCTCAGTGGTATTAGTTTGGAGTCTGTTAAAATTCTAGTTTGTTGCTCTGAAGTATTTTTTATACATTTAATGTAATTCACATGAAATTAATTGTAAGAATCTTGGCGTACTTAGCTAGCATCTTCTAGAACAGTTAGAAGTGCCAATTCTTAAGTGCTTGTTTACATTAAGTTATCATAACGCTTTTTTAAGACTTCAAGTTCTGTTTAATGTCCCGCTGAAGTAGAAGCAAGGATCCTCACAGAATCCAGCTGTGTGAATTTTCAAAGTTGGCTTATACCTTTCAGTAGGCACATGCATGAGGCCATTACAATAATTAGTATGTTATCAGGAACAAAGATAAGTTTGAATTTTTTTCCTTACATAGAAAACTTTAGTTTCTGAGGAATTTGAATCAATTCGTAGTTGGCCGAAAGCCAATTTTTCTTCTCAACTCTAACACGTGTTTGAAAAACGAACTCGCTTCCTAAGTGCCTTGTGAATCTGCAATGATTAATTCTTCTCATTATTTTGCTGCAAATTCTCATGACCCTCTGTGATGATTCGATCACCCACTTAGAGTTTATGCATATTCATATCTCTCTGCTCCTGCTGCAGTCGTTCAAGTCTCCTTCACTGGCTGTGGTGTGTGCTTGGTGCAGTAATTGAGCTGCAGTAGATTGATTACTCTGGGGAGCTGTAAGGCCTTTAAAGGTGAAAACATATCAGTCCTGTTAATTAGGAAACAAAGCTCTGGTGGCAAGTTCAGCAGTCAAATGCTTCCACTGTAGAAATGAGGAAAGGTATGATTTGTTCCTCTCCATGAACCCTGTTTACTTTTTTATATTTGAATTAGATCTGTATTTGCTGTAATAGGCTTGTGCAGAAGGTAGCATGTCTTGTATGATTGCATGGTGTTGGTATTTTGAAACAAAAAGAACTGTATGTTTATTGTAATTACTAGCTGCTGTTAATCACCTCCTAAATTATACATTATTTTAGGCATTACTTGACCTATAAAACTAAATGAGAGATGAAGAATGGAATCATTGATTGTTAACTTTAACCAAAAATATTTATATCAGTCACTTTTTCAGACCTGAGTGTCAAAGTATTTTCTCTGAATTAAAACAATAGATTTTTAGGAGTTGTTATAAAACCTGGGGCCTCTCCTTTCTACTATTAAGATGTCTGTTGCCCATTGTGTGCAAGATTAATTAAAGAGAATGCGTTCTTAAAATTAGGTGAATATTAAATGATAGCATAAGGTTTCATCCAGCAGACAGCATCCTTACATCATCATTGTAAGTACCCTGTGGTTTTATGTTGCTAAGCACTCTAATCTAGAGTGGCCTATTACAAAGATATTAAGGGTAGGGGAAACCATCTGCCACACAATCTATCCATAAGGGTCAGAAATAAATAATTTAAAAGTAATTTATATATCTTAAAAACCACTTTTTCCCTGTAATTACTGGACAACAGATTGTAGAATACAGATGTTATGAAAATGCCACTGTTTTTGTAAACAGCGTGTGATCCATTGCTGCTTCAGGGTAGGTTATAGGATGCTGTTGTTACACCTGTTTCTGCAGAGGTCAGGAAGGAAAGTCTCACTGAAGCAACTGCACATGAGATTGAATTCCAATTAGTGCATCTTACACCAAAGGGTATCGCATTCATTGTGTCTGTGGTCTTTTTTCCTGTGTTTTAGGCATTTATTAACACTGCAAAGGAGATCTACGAGAAAATCCAGGAAGGAGTTTTTGACATTAATAATGAGGTAACTTTTAGTACTCTGAACACTCTTCGCTTTTTTAAAGTACAAAATTCACCTTCCCTAGAAGGCTGGACAGTAAAATATTTGTCTGTTCCATTTGGATATAGAATTGTCTGCCATTGTGATAAAAATGGATTAAAATAAGTGACCCTATCCATCCATGAAGCATCGCAAAATAATATAAATCCCCAAAAGAGAAGAAAATCCACTTTCATCCACTTCTCCATATGGTGTCATCTGTTTTCAAAGATAATTTTCCACTATGTAAATGGGGGACCATGTTGATATGCCAGATGCACTCCATGAGCTGTCCAGTGTAGGGGAGGGATTGCTTTGAGAGTTACATAAAAGACTTTTGAAATGTTCCTGGTTTAGGTGGCTGGATACTGTAGGGAATAAAAGATTAGCCATTTTGCTTATGCACATTACTGAAATTACAGATTATTGGGGCCTTTGCTTTTGCTTGTTTGGGGTGGGGGTGGAGAGTTGGAGAAAGGGGAACAAGAGCCAGGAAGACCTATAATGTCTCTTGAATTTTGAAATGACTGTGCTGTTGAAAATCTTGAGCAGTTAGGAGAGAGGTTCATGGCCATAGAAAAAGCAGATTCAAATTCAGAGGTGAAAAATAGACATACTAGTATTGTATAGAAATGTTAAGGTTGTACAAGCTCTCTGTTAACAGTCTCATAAAAAATTTGACAGTGTGGTCAGTCTTTTCTGAAGATCAAGTTGGTTTTTTTTTATCCTGCATGTCCCTGAATATTGTTGCTGAGGTGCTTAATGAAACCACATGTGAAAATCTGCACCACCACTCTATTCTGTTTCTGCTCTGGGGAGAGGTGTGTCCAGACTGTCAGTGTGATGCTTCTCTCAAACATTACAGTCCTTGCAGAATTGTTCAGAGTAGGGAGGGAATTGGCAGGACTCGAATTGAATAGTTTCACCTCTTTCCACTCAATATATTTCAGCATGAGAAAATTTAGACTATTGAAAATATTACTCATTACTTCAGAGAGGAAAAAGTGAGAAAATTCAGTAGTATGCAAAGTAATGCATCAGGAAACTTGTAGTTAAATAAGACTTGAATAGTAATCCTCTAAACTAATTCTGACTGGAAAGCGTTTGTGCATGTTGGTGAAACACTTCTTAAATTCAGTTCACTGATGAAAAATTTAAAATTGTCTTTCACATCTTTCCTGAAGAAAATGCAGTTGGTAGTGCAATATAAATTGGAGAGCAATCAGAGTGTCTGAAAAAGCATGCTTGCTGTATCTGTCGAGTTTCATATAGTAGCTGACTGCTTTACTGTGCCTTACGGAGCTTTGATTGCAATATGCTGTCAAGAGCCAACAGTCCGTGCTACTTATTTGGCTTTATGCCAAGTCTGGCTCCTTGATTCCTCAAGAAGTTGCTATCAGCCCAGAGGGGGCAAAACCAATGAGCCATAGGGCATGCTTTTTATTAAAGAGGAGTCAAAGAGCGAAAAGAAACCACATCAGCTGCTGTCAATACTGAGCGAGTGCCAGAAACCCGAAGGCTACCACTGCTGCAGAACAACTGCCAAGCACTATAAATCTGAGATTTGCTGTGACGCAAAGTTTCCTTAAGAGCTTAATTTCTGAAGCTACTGTATTACTTTTCTCAAAGTGCTGTATTTTTAGGTAAAATCCACTTGAGGGAGTGAGGGTTAAGATATAAGTGTGATTTTGATGAATGAAAGAGCTACGCTGTGTGTGGGTTCTTGGCAAGTAGCCATGTCTTTTGGGATCACAGAAATTATTGATGACACAGAACACTCGTATGCCCTTAGCGTCTACAGCTGATTCAACACAGAAAGAAATGCTGTCTAGAGAGGAAAAGTTTTATATTAAACTATTAAACTAGTGGAGATTTTGGCAAGAGGGGAGAGGTTATACATTCTTAGCAAATGCTGTGTATTTTTTAGCCATATGCCAAGTAGTATTCAAATACAATTCTTGCTCTGTGGTTTGGTTTTTTTCAGGAGTTTAAGCTACAGAGTGTAACATGGAGATAAAATTTAAATGAGAAGGAAGGCATCTTCCTTTAAATAGTATTTAATCACTGAGAACATGCTGGGAAAAAATTACAAACTTTGCTATGTTTATTGCATGCATTAGGAGAACTTGTTATATGATCTTCTAAATAGAAAAAGTAGCTTTTCAAGTATATTCTAAAATATTTACGCTGTGTATTAAACTTCGTTTCAGGCAAATGGCATAAAAATTGGCCCTCAACATGCTGCCACCAACGCAACGCATGCAGGCAATCAGGGAGGACAACAAGCTGGAGGAGGCTGCTGTTGAGCCTGTTTTTACTTTCTAGCTGCCTGGATGGGGCCTACTAACTTGTTTGTTCACCCTTCCCTCCCCCTGCCCCGCTCGCCTCCACTTCAATTCAACTGAGACATGAAAATTGTAAGTTGGTTTCCTGTTGCAGAAGACTTTATCCTTCAAATTCTTGTATAACTTTGAATAAATGGTTAATGTTCACTTAAAGACAGATTTTGGAGATTGTATTCATATCTATTTACATTTGATTTCTAGGTCAATTGATGTGATTATTTTTGTTAAATGTTGTCTTGTGCCCTTGACTACGAACTGAATTGTATTAAACACTACAAAGTCATCTGAGTATTTTAATCAGTTTGTGTAGTTAGGTTTCCCAGCTCCTGAGGTTACCTAATGTTTAATATTGTAGAGCTGTCCTCAAGTTTTTTGTCAATTTTCAAGGCTATGAAGAGAAGCGGAAGGACTCTTTTAATTCTGTATTTATCACTTTCTGTATATATAGTTTAATAACCTGCTTGGGTGTACTTGCCAAGCTAGAATTCTTTAATGCATTTGCATAAAATCTATACTACTTAGAGCTTGAAAACTACAGAAGCATTAATAGAAATTGCTTGGATGCTAAATTTTAAGCCTTTTTGACATTGTTAGCATGTTCATGCTCCCCTGTCATTATCCTGAAGTCCGAGAGAGATGCTTAATGTATATTACTAGAGGCTACATACGTGCTATCTATTTTAATGCCAAATGTTTGCTGTTTATCCACAATTTCCACAACACCTCTTCAGAAATGGATTAGCTGTTTGCCTTAACAAATACTATAGGTAAAAACAGAGTATGAATGAAAAGTAGAGGAGGAGTTGATAAATTTAAAATGGCACATTTTAAAAACGTTAATCTTCTCAATGTTTTTTTTTTCTTGTTTACCACTTGATTTCTAGGTATATTTTTCATGCAAGGACAGTTTTTCAACCTAAATGTATAGTGGTTGTGTAAAGTTTTCTTTTAGTGACAACTTGTAATCCTAAATATATGGTAAGCATCTTGTCTATTGTGAAGAGGGTGTGAAAATAAAATCTGCCAGTTTGGAAATCTTGATGAATATCAAAACTACAAATGTTTTCTTACTTATTATGGTGATGGTTGGGGGGGGCATATTTTTCCTCAAATGAAAGGGTTGCAACGCTGCAAAACAAAATCCTGTGTTTAAGTGTTTATTTGTTAAAATACAGAATGTTCACGTCACCTTTCGTACAAATGTGCAAACAACTGAGTTTCCATCTCATCCTACTTAAATAATTGCAGAAGAAAAGGGTGACTCTAATGCTAGGCCATGCTTCATGTATTGGGGGAAATAAAGGGGTGGGGGGCAGGCAATGACTGCAAAACTTTTATCTCACTGGACCAACACTGACTGCAACACCACACTGGGGGAAAGGGATCCTCATGTTACCCATTCTAATTGTCAGAACTTGAACATCCAGAGTGAATAAACTTCAGCCTGACGGGTGTAACATAGCAGTGGTTCTGAGATTAAATAAAATTTGAAAAAATGATGTGGAACCTTTTGTTGGTATCTCGGGGAAGGGGGAACCAGTATGGCTTCATGTTAGTTGCTGACTTCCGTTGTTTTTTACACGCTTAGGAACATTTTCAGCAATGTAATACAATTGTTTTCAACTTTTAAATTAAGAGGTTACTCCATTTACGTACTTTCAACTATTACCTGTTTATTATACAAAGTTTGCATTTATAAAGCACACTTACTGTTTCAGTTGAAGTTCGAAAATTGTATTGCATGACAGTAAAACGATAGGACTGAACTGCATGGATGACAAAGGAAAACTGGCATACCCTAACTGGCTGTTTGCAAGAAGGAGTGAATGAACATGACTATTAGCTTGAATTAACTACTTAAATTTTTTTTTCAATTGGCAACGTTGTAGAACTCAGTTGCTTGAGATGAGAGAAGAGTGTGCTCTTGTATAGCAGCCTGAACTTCATTACGAAGGGGAATAAATTTAGCCATAAAAATTGTCCATTATGGGAGCAGAGGGGGGGGATTTGTGCCCTGCACTGAGAAGAACAAAAATGCATGCTGTTTTGAGTGGTGGTGATTTGAAAAACTGAAAGCTTCTGACAGTCTCATTTTCTGAAAACATGGAAGAGGTATAGAATTGCCCAGGAATCCAGGGCTACTATAGTAAAGAGCCACCAGTTCTGCTTTTTGTGGGGTCAGAAGGGCAGGGGAAATATGCTGTGACTTACTAAAGTCATGTATGCAATCAGTTGCTGATCCTGCTGGTTTGATCATGGCTCACATGCCAGTCTTAGACTGTACATTATGTTAAGACTGTGCTACTTTCAAAGAGTAGTTTGAACAAAACTGAAATTTCCACGCATTCTGACTGGCTATTTGTCACAAACTTTATGCACATGTAAACCTTTTGTTGCTACAGCAATCTCTGTATTTTTGTAGGGGTTCTTTTTGAGGAGCTCTGATGCTATTTTATCCAATTAGAATTTGAAAATTTTATAGCACAGAACTTAGCAGGAGCGTTTACTTCTAAAACATACGCTTTAACAAGATGATTCTTTCACAAGTTTCAGTTTTACTCGTACATGAGTGACTGATAACTTCCTGAGATTTTATGTTGAATTCTAGTTGCTTTTGTTGGTTACATTTTCACATCCCAAGAACTAAGACATGTAATTGTTTCCCAGCAACTTGTACAGCTGTTATATGTAATGTGAAACTGTTGCTACCAAAAAATCATACCAAGGTGCAGTTTTTCCCTTAGTCCTAGTTTAGAAAATGGTATAAAGCATAGTTAAAAAAAAAAAAAGGAAGATTGGGGTGATAAACCCTCTAAGCATGACTAAAGACTTGTCTCTCCCATTTCTGCTAAAAATGAAATGCTCCAGGAATTTTGGCAGTCATTGAAGAAAGATTAACAACTCCCCCTCAATCTTAGACCTGTGCGTCTCTTTTGGCTTCAGTCATTCTGATTTATTCTTGTGCAGATCAGACTCAGCAGTGAATTAAGGTAAAATGACTGCCAAAACACTTGCTGATAAGTTAAAGTAGTAAGTGTCTGAAGCCCCTAGCAAGCAGTGAGTGTATCCTTTCTGCCGTATTATGCTTTTTGTGGCCCTTAGTTTCTTGTTGTCACAGTTGAAGAGCCTTCAGCTGCAGCATTTGTATATTGTTTGGGTTAGAAGGGCACACACTAAATGACATACGTTTAAATTGGGAAAGTTATTTCTGCCTTAAGAGTTTACCTGTGACTGTAAGAACACTAAATCTGTTCTTGGAAAGAAATTGAAACCTCTTATCAGGCTCAAAAATACAATTAAACTGAATCTGAATGAAAAAAAAATGTATTTAACGTACTCAGAAATATCAGAAGACTATTTTGGGCATTGCATGATTTTTATTTTTTTTAAGCAGTCTTTCTTAAAGAGGGCACCCCAATGTGC
The DNA here is from genome assembly GCA_013397845.1 of Melanocharis versteri. Lineage (NCBI taxonomy): Eukaryota > Metazoa > Chordata > Aves > Passeriformes > Melanocharitidae > Melanocharis > Melanocharis versteri. The sequence goes on from VZTG01010316.1 coordinate 1,550,429, forward strand.
CTGTATTTTTCTTGATGTTGTTACCAGTAGGATATTGATTTTGTAAATGCTGAGGCCTGAGGTAGTGATTCCTCTTAACAGACTGCTCTTTTGATACTACTGAGTGTCCTTCAACTTTCTTCTTAGGTTTTTTAGTTGATTTGTTTGTTTTGGATTTTTTTTTTCTTCTAAATCAAGTTTCTCCTGTGTATTATCTCCTTTTTGTCTTTTCTGTTTTCATATTGTTTCGTTGAAACTAAATCCTGTGAGCAAAATGCTGCTCTCTGTCTTTACTTACTCCACATCTGTAACTCCCACACTTAGAGGAATTTGCCCAGTGTGGGGCATTTGTTTTAGGGGTGGAAGGGTGGGGCAGAGGGAGAGAGGGATATGCGTGCTATCTGGCTGTGTGATATAAAACCATGAAGGAAGTATTGCACAGGCTCTGTTACTTGTTACACCTACTGTGTGTACTGGTTTGCATGTGTGGGGGAATATAATTTGCCTAGTCCTCTTCCACTGTTGCATGGGAGGAGATAGGGGAGACAGAGGAAGACTAACAGGTTTTATTTGGATATCTTAACAGATTTGTTTGCTGAAATGATGTGTATGATTTGTATATACTTAATGTTCCTCCCCCTAGATTCTCTGGGTTTTCTTCTGCCACATTACTGCAATGTAGCTTTAACAGTATGCAGTGGTGATTTATTGTAATACACTACTGAAATCTCCATTTGTAAATAATCCAGGCTGCTGCTGTGTAAGTAGCTGATGAAATGTCTTTACTGGGTCTGCCGCATATGAAAGAAACCACAACATTAGGCAATAAAAACTACTAACAGAATGCTACGAAACCAAGACCATGACAAAAAAAAAGCAGCATGTTGTGGATCTATCATTTTTATTCTTGGGACAGATTTTATTATTTTTGGAACTATTACAAGACTTATGTTAAATATTGTGGATGATAAGAGGAAACAGACTCTTGGCAAACATGGAAAACCAATTACAGCATATTACCCTATTCCCCTTCCAATAAAGGAGGGGCGAAGCTAAAAGTTTATTCTTTGCTTAGCAGCTGGAGGAGGGGAGGAAAGTGTTGCTGCTTTGGCATTGGCTTGAGGAGAGATTGTTGCTGTAGCAATCTTACCGCAAGCAATCCAAGCTGGAGAAGGCAAACCCAGCATGCTCCACAGTCAGTTATACCCCAGCCTAAAAAAGCACACTGTTAGGAGAGTGCTGAGTAAAGAAATGGCTATTCTGTACCACCAGGTGTACTGCTCACTTTAAAATAAATTTTAGAAACTTGTGTGTGGTTGCAAATCTCTGTGTTGTGGTGATAGGCATTTGACTCAATATATAAACTGGAACATGTATCTGATATTTAGACATGGGATTTTACTGCACCATCCCATGGCTCTGTGACACAGAGGTGAAATAAGGTGTAGGAAAAACCTACTTCAAAGTTTATTTAGAAGTCTGCACATCCATTTGTATTCTTCTCCCAAATTACAGTTCTTGTAAAATTGTCCATGGCAGCATGAATGTAGATGAATCGATGCATCAGTATGTTTGTTAGATTTACAACCCCCCCC
>VZTG01010316.1:1554504-1566029 GCA_013397845.1 Melanocharis versteri
TGGGGGAGGGGGTGCAGGTAGCGGGCGGCGGCGGAGGGGTCGGTCCCGCATCCCTGCGGGCCCCCGCCGCCCCGGGAGGCGCCCGGCAGCAGCTGCTCGCTCCTCCCGGCGGCCCTGCGAGGGGGGGCGCCTCGGGCCCCCTCCCCATTCCGGCCTGGATCCCGAGGCGGTGTCCCGGGGCTCCCGGCCAGTGCCTGGGGACGCGGGACGGCGGCGGGAGGGGCGCGGTGCGAGGCTGCGTGAGCAGAGCCCCGCGGGAGGGAGGGGGCACGGTGCTCCTGCCCCGCTGCGGCCCGGGGCTCAGAGCCGCGGAGCAGCGGGACCTTCCGAAGGAGCGAAGCCCTCCCGGAGCGGGAACGCGCACAGGCGCGGGCAGCCCGCCGCGCCCCGCGGACAGCGGCGCGGGATGCGCGGGGTCCCGCTCCCGGGAAAAACAATGGCCGTGCGGAAGCCAGGCCGCTTCTCCAGCCCAGCCGGGGCTTCCCTCCGGGACGCGTTTGCCTGCTCGACCTACGCCCCTGCGGGCGGCCGCGTCCTCCGCTCGCTGCCCGCGCGTGGGGCTGCACCATTGCGGGGCTGCACGGAGGCGTGCGAGGGGTGACTGCGTCAGGAAAACCATCCCCTGCTCGCAGGGAATGGGGTTTTGTGTCACTCCAAGGGCAGCCCGGCCCGTCGCCCCTCCCTGACCCTGCAGAATCTGCCTGGAGCCCGTCCCCGAGTTCCTCCTCTGACCGAGCTCCAGCCGGAGCGCTGGTGACCCGTGTGTTGTGGTACCGAGCCGGCTCTGAGCCTGCCTAATAACTGTAAACACAGCGCATAGCTGTTCTGCTTAGAAAAATAACAGGAAAACTGACGGGTTTAACTTCTTTCACCGCATGTTATTATTTATAGTGCTATCCAAAATAATTTCCACTTTTATGTTAAGAAGTTTCTGAAGTGAAGGAAGAACAAATTATTTCACTTTATTTTCGTACTTGGCAAAATAAAGGTGAGACAAGAAGCAATGAAGGTAAATATTTTGATCCTTAGGTGGTTAGGCAATAGAATTTTTATGTCTGTAAATTTTTTTCACAACATGAGCAACAAATCAATATTTTTACTGTCACCCGTTTCACTTGCGAATGCAGCACGAATCTTTCTGGATTGTGTGCCCCTGTGCATTCCTTCTGTACAGACACTGGCTTTCATTTTAATACAGGTTAGACTGGCTTCATGTAGAGAAAATGGAAATTCCTTATAAAGTCAACTTTTCCTTAACTAAAGTCTTCTGTGGATAATTCAGTGCTAAATGTGATGTTTAGCAAAGTTTTATCGTGCAAAGACAAAACAATGTTTGGTTTTTTTTCTCTAAACCTTACAACTCAACAAAGTGCTTAAAAGTTGATAGTGGGCATAGCTGGTATTTACCTGATTGAATGCTTCAGTTTTAATTTGCTTTTTGTACAGGTAGAGTACACCAGAGACATGCCTGAACATTTGGCCTTTCTGAGAAGTTTGTCACTGAGGAGGCCGATAACTAAACTGTAAATGCCAAGAGAACCATTTTAGTGCTCACAGATGAACACCTCTTCTTTTTTGACCTCCTGACATGCCTAGTTTAGGTGGGTTTAAATAAATGGAGAAATATATTGCATGCAATGCATGCTTTTATGTACATACTAATAGAAAGTATACGTTGAAATACTATTTAATAGAAAGACAAGCAGCATCTGAAAAGCACATAAGCCTAATTGATTCCAGACACAACTGGCCTGGATTTTGTTTCCTCTTATTCCAACTTTCTGACCTTGTAAAAATTATCTTGATTGTGTTATACTAAAACAAGGCCATGCTCTTGCAAAAACTACCATGTGTGCTGGAGCTGGGAAGTGCCCAGTAAAGCGCTGCGTACGGAACGAATGCTGACAGCGTTAGGCCCCAGCGCTGCCTTGTTTGTTTTCCCTTGCTTGTATCTAATCATGGTGAAGCAATAGGCTCACTTCTGCTGAAAGCTGGATCTGCATTTTCATTTTTAAAGGAGGTAAAAAATGTGCAGTAAAACTTACCATTTGTGGTGACTGATATGTTTAAAATTCTCAGAGCAGTTTAAGCTACTGGGATTTTACAGCATTTAGACCAGGGGATAGAACAGGGAGGGTTTAAAAACACGTATTGCCTGTAATTTTTTTCAGTTGTGCGTGCATGTGTGTGGTGGTATCTCTGTTTTTCAGAAGATTGTTTCTAGGGATTGGAAGGAGGGTTGAAGGACTTACTGGCTTTGATGATAACCCTTACAATACCGTTGTGCCTTGGTATAAACATGCACGAAAGACCCAGGACAGCAGCGTATTCGATGTGCTGCTGTCTTTGGCACTGGAGAACTTCTAATAATATTTTCTGCTTGAAAAAATCCAAGGCCTGGGTACGTTGATCCTTTTATTACAATAACTGCTGTTGCTCCTTTAATTTGGGAATCTGTGTCTTGCTAGCCTTAAATCTCTGTGGAGAGTAGTGACAAAAAAAGGTCTTTCCAGCATATTGAACTGATGATCCCTCTCCTTATTTCTCTGAAGGCTCTCCTTTTGGTTTTCTTCAGGATCAAGAATAAACTGTGTATTTGGGCCTTTGTCAGCAAGGTTCCCATGGGGCAATCCTTGTAAGCTCTGGTATTGCCTGTTTAGTAGCAGGGAAGCTTATAAAAAGCAACTCCAGGTGGAAGTGGGCCTTTTCCTGCTCCTCCCTTCATCCTGCTGCGATTCGCCTTCATCCAGGCCCAAAGAACTGCCTGCCATTCAGATTAAGGTACAAAACTAAGAGAGTTGTACCCCCTTGACTGAGATATTGGAGTATCTGCCTTCACTTATGTTCATTTGTTAATGTTCTGGGGAGATTTGTTCTATATACTGTGTCAACTTCTGGTGCTTGTACAGCAGCAAATGTAACTCAGAAAGCTAAGCCTACCTCTGAAGAAAGCGAGCAGCTTTTATGCATCATGAAACTTGGTTTCCAAGAAGTTGGCATCAATCTGACTGCCATCACATTTGGGATTTTTTAGCTACCATGTCAACGTTTCTTATTTCCCAACAGATTGCAAGGTGGACATGGTGTGTGGCATATTACTTATTAAATAAAAAAGCCTGAGAGCATGTGCAGTGTACTGACTCAAAAGTCATGTTAGTAACCTGCTATACCAAAGATGAATGTTAGTGCCAGCACTGCATCTGTTATCTTTATCTTTTAGCAACTACTTTACAGCTTTTCTGTTAAGTTATAGACAAGCTCCAGGTAAAAACCTGCTGCCTTGGAAGCCGTGATACAATCTGTGCGCTCAGTGTGAAAAATTCGGCATGTTATGGCTTGTGTTTTTGAAGAGAGAAAACAATTGGTCCACTGCTGCTGAGCTGTGCTGTTGCACGCAGCGCTGCCAAAGTGGGCAGCCTATGGAGTGCGACCTGTGGCGTTTACAGATGTGCCTCACATCCCCTCCCTTCTCGGCCACCACCCGATGAAGACACACGATGTTCCCCCCTTAACTGGAACAAGCAGGTTCTGTTCGTCTGCCCAGAGTGTACCAGCAAATACAATGATAGTGTAAGTTGCTTGTCATACCCAAAGTATAAACAAACTTGTGCGCAGGGGAGGTGAGTTTCTGGCAAGCTTTCAGGGGAGTTCCCTCAGCGCTGCAGAGCCAAGGTATTCCTATTAAAGGATAAAACAAATTTTAGATATTTACACAAAACAGAAACAGAAAACGTGCAGAATGGCGGGATACAAATTGAGATGTTTTCTGGTGGTGGTGGTGGTGCTTTTAACACTGACCTGTGGCTCCAGATTTATTTCTTCATGTTTGGCACATCAGAGAACACCTCTGCTTTCAAATCATGTCAGCATGAGTGACGAGTATGCAGCACTTCATGGAATCAGATCTTACATGTCTCCTACAAAGTGTAAGCATGAAGTGAGGTATTCCTTTATTTGTGAGTTGGTGTTGCCAGAGCACATTTTGTTTTCGGGTTCAGTTAATGGTGTATTCTATTAAATACTTAGATGATCAGAAGTTTTTTTTACAGTGAAGGTGGCGAAGCACTGGAACAGGTTGCCCAGAGAGGAGGTCGATGACCCATCCCTGGAAACATTCAAGGTCAGGTTGGATTGGGCTCTGAGCAACCCTGACGGAGTTGAAGATGCCCCTGGACATTGCAGGGTGGTTGGACTAAACAGCTCTCAGGGGTCCCTTCCAACACAAACTATTAATTGGTTCTATGATCAAACTCTACATAGCCAGTCAGTTGTTCCTTTTCTTGCAGTGAAGTGCTCCACAAAGGATACGTGTTTGGCTGGACTGAGAGGAACTGTGAAGATCATACCTGTAAGTTTAAGTCCTTACACATTTGCTGAATATATCTCACACTTTTTAAATGTCCTTGTACCCACAATAATTAATAATTAATAAGTGTGAGTGCATTCCCCTTTTCCTCTGAATTGTGCTGTTTCCATAACAAAGTACTGATTCATATTTAGATTTTCATCTCTCAAAGTGTTTTGTGTCAGTGGAATGAAGACCACAGCTGGCACCTTCGCTACTCTGTAACAGAAAACTTTTCCATAAGCTTTACATTTAACTGTATATGAAACTGTTTTCTCAACTTCACCGTGTATGACACTGATCTCTCAGAGCTGGGTCTGAAATAGTGGAAGGAACAATTCATTATACTTTTTTCTCTATATAAACATACAGTGATTTTATTTATATCCTACATCCCTCTGAAATCAAATTTTCCATGCACACCATTCTGGAGAGAGAAACGACAAGACAGAGAAGGAAAGAGACAGAAGAGATGTCACAAATTACTCTGCTGTAAGGCACCAGGATGGTACCCTGATAAAGACAGTGTACAAAAAGACAAAGAATAATCTGCACTGGTGTGATGCAGAGTACGTTTATGAAATGTCCCAATTGCACCAAGCTGGGAGGACAGTGACCACCATAGGTGATCATTACAGAAATCAAAATTAACTTCATATATGCAAAAGAAAAAATAAATCATCCGTTTAATGGAGAAGTCAGGGTAGATGGTTATAGGGAGTTTGTAGAGCATCACTAACAAAATAGCAGTGGACATTGCAGGGCTCCTGCGAAATGCTCTCTTAGGATTTATCAATAGGTGGCATATGTAAGTCATCAAGAACAATGTAAAGATGACTCCACTGAGTGCCAGTAAGGTCCCAACTGCCACACTGTCCTTGGTTGCATGGTCTGTGCTGAAAAATGAAGTACAGAACAGGAAGAGAAAGCAAGTAAGAGATATAGAATTCAAAAGGAAGGAGGGAAGGAAGGAAGGAAGGAAGGAAGGAAGGAAGGAAGGAAGGAAGGAAAGAAAGAAATTGAGCCTTAAAAAATAATTTTTAAAGGGAATCAGGTAAATTTTCCAATGTGTAAAAGGTTAGAAGAGGTTTCATCAATTGTCTTTGAATGCTGGTGAAATACCAGAACAAGCTACTTAGGAAGTTCGGGTCTCTGCTTTGCTGAGGGTTTCTAAGAACAGGTTAGACAAACATCTGTTGGGGATTGTCTGGGGCTACTTTATCCTATCTTTGTGCAGCCCAGGGGGACCAGATGGTCTCTTCAGATCCCTCTCAGCCCCCTTCCTACAAGTTTACCAAGTGGGGAGGGGAGTGGACCTGAGTTTAATGAGAAAACAGTATCATCGTATTAGTTGATCCTCTTTCAGAATGGAAGAAGAATCAGAGAGAAACCACATTGAACTTAACTATATAAGTAAATGAATTTTTTTAATTGTTGTAGACTTGCAATTTTATGAAACATTTAGAAAAACAAATACACAATTATAGAAAAAAAAGTTATAAAAAAAAGTTTAAAAACTGAACAATTTTAAATGCATCTCTTTCTCAGTGAGCATAAGTAGGAAAAATAGTTTATAAGTATTTTTCAAGGATTTTATAAATGTGTGTTTGGCCATGGGTTTTACATTGCTTCCCGTTTCAAAACAAGCAACGACAACATCCGTAGTTACATCCGAGAATGTCACACCTAGGTGCTCCTTGCATATGCAAACCCAGGAAATAATTGTGAGAAATCACTCTTGCTCCCCAGTCCACAGAAGGAGCAAGTTATTCAGTACCTGCTCTGAAAAATCTGTCCGGAAGGACAGCCGAATGGAAATGTGAAAGTCAGTGCCTTGCCTCCTCAGCAGGTGAACTGTGTGACTGCGGCAGCGTTTCCTCCCTCCCTCCCTTCCTCCCTCTCTGCCTGTGCGCTGGGAACTTCCAGTGAAATATTGCTGCTGTGGAAAGTCCTGTTCGCAGCGAGGAGACGTGACCTCTCAGCGAGTCAGATCCAATTTTACAGGCGGCTCTGAGTCAGGGTGGAGCCCGCGCACTGAACTTTGTATTTTAGAAGGAAGTGATGTTGGTGGCAGCCCGTGTTGCTAAGCAGATGAGTTGCCGTATTTTTATGTCAGCTGATACTTTCGGCGGGGGTGTGACTTCATTCTTAGATATGATGCCTTCCATTTATTAAGGACAAAGGTCAGAAATTGCCAGTGCTGTGATTGCTGTGTCTCTCCAAATAAGAAGAGGCACGTTCTGCTGAGCCGTCAAAGATGGAAATGGGAGTCCTTAATGCTGCTCCTGCACGGTGAAAACAAAACCGACCGTGAAGCTGTCAGTTCATGTCACGGTCCAAGAGCAAACGTCCTCGCAAGCAGGGATGATGTGGAGTAGGTCAGTTCTGCAGCATTGCTCCATTTTTCTAAGAACTCGCTACTGTTCCTGATTAAAGAGGTGGCCTGGTCTTGTCTCCAGTAGTAGTGGGAACCAGGAGCCTGAGGTGAGCAGTCAGGCACTGGCCTGTTAAATCTGAATTTAGATGGAGAGCAAAGTGATCCTGCCTCATATGCCAGCAAACTAAGTGGTGAGTCTACTTGGGAGGGACAGCGAGTTGTTTGTCACCTCTGTGCCGCTGGCACTTGGGTGGGTGCTGCCTTCCAGCTGTCCAGATCATCATAGGTAAGCGGCAGTACCCAGGCAGCCCTTTGGAGAGATGGAGTGGGACAGCACAGGCAGGCTGGGGACAGTTGCCCACAGCTGTGTGCACCCACGCCACCCACAGTGACGGGTCACAGTGTGCTGTGTCAGACAGCATTTTCACCTATTCCTCCCTAAAAGTCTTTGGTTACGTCATTAAGTTAGCCTTGAGAAAGCTGTATGGTGTTATGAGAGAGATACTGCTCTATCAGAACACTTCCACGTGAAAGAATAAATTCTGGGAGTAGTGTTTCCCTCTTGTTGCTTGATTTCTGAGGACGAGGCATCAGGGAATGCTGATGTCGCTCAGAGAGCTTTGCCCCTGAGAGGCCTGGCAGGTGAGTGGCATGTGGACAAGAGCTGCTGGAGCTTGCTGCCCCTCTGCTTTTCTGGTTCAGTTCCTCAGTTAAGGAGTTCCCTACCGCAGAAGTGGCTGTTTGGGCCAGTTCCAGCTTTTGTCACTCTGGCTGGCTTGAGTTTCAAAAAAAAAAAACAAAAACCAAAAAACCCGACCAATCCACACAAGTGTCTACCCTGGCTTGCCCTCTGTTCCCTTAGCTTGCTGGTGCCACAGGGTGGCTCCTTGTAGCACTTATATTTCCAGCACTTTTAGCTCTTCAGCTGAAGTCGTTAAAGTTGGTCTTTCTGATACCAGTCTGCTGCTTCCTGGTACTTAGCAAAATCCACGTGCTCGGGGTATTTCAGCATGCTGTGGGTTGGTGAATGATTTCTTCTGAAAAAAGAATATTGTTTTCCTTCAGCTTATGGCATATCGTTATCATCTGTGCCCTGTTGGCCACTACACACTCTCAGTCTCGTGTGCTTCCATTGCTGTGTAAATTTTGAGAAACTTTGAGTAAAACTTTCAATTGTGAAAGAAAAAGAAACCATTTGACTTTTTCACTTTGTTTGACTGAAACAGTGTTCAGAGATTAATAAAATGTGAGTGTGTGTCAGAGTCGTGTGATTTTGGAGCCAGTTCCCAGAAATTATGGGACAAAACATGATGCCTTTGCTGGTCTGAGGCTCTGAAATGGCATCCTGAATGCTGAGCCTGAAGTGCTCAGAAGGCAGTTACCCCAAGCACAAGCTGGGGCTCACTGTACGGTTTCACATCTCTCCTTGCATGAATAAAAGTAAAAGCAAGCCTGTGAGAGGAGAAGTTGTTGAGTTTTGGGTACCTCTGTACAGAATTTCCTCGGGAGCTGCAACTTCCTTCACCAAAGCAAAAAAGCTTTTCAGAAGAAGCCACCTGGAGGGCATGGCAGCAGCACAAGTACTTTCTGTCGGAACTGATGCATGGCTTGGACCATCACAGTGCTGAGCAGGTGAGGAACCAGATGTGCTTAACAGAGCTGTTCTCCAGCGGGGTGGGCTGCTCTGAGCTCTCTGCACAGCCCTCAGCAGCTCTCAAACGAGCTCAATACCTGAACTGTGTTGTCAGGGACGAGGCACACAGACTGCTTGGCCCTTGTAGCCTGAAGGCCTCCCTGTGCACAGCTTGTTTGGGGACTCATGACTTGTGAGGTGTCATCTGCTCCCTGCGAAAGTGACAATGTCTAGATCTTAAGATCACATTTCGCTGTACCTGGCTGTTAAAACAGATGCTGGTTCTTCAAAGTCTACTGAATAAGTAACCTGCCTTTGTATTTTCATGTGATGCTTAATGATTTGCATTTTGTAATTCTGGTATTTTAAAACAGGTTTAAATGCCGCCCGGTAATCTCGGTGCTGTACTTCTTACAGAGTACATTAACTTATCTCTGCACAGCTATGCCTGTCATACACAGTGACTTGCTCAGCTTGGTACAAACTATCCCCACCTTGAGAGTTTACCTGGTTAGGTAAACTGTAGCAATTCATTGGGGTTTTGTTGGTACACATACCCTTGCTCTGCAACTGCTGTTGAAATTCTCAGCCATTAATGCAAATTCTTTCTAATCTGTGAGCCAAATGGCTGCCTACATCAGATGGATTACTTCTTCCCAACAGCACACAAAGGGTTGGGTGGCTGGCTACAAGTGAATTTTCATCCCTGTCATCTCTTGGGTATTTTAATAAGCTGTTACCAATAAGGTTAATCATGAAGATGCCATGCTGCTGTTTCCTCACTCTCCTGTGAAGCTGCCTTGTTGGTAACTCATGGAGTTACAGCTTTCTCTTTGGGGACTGGCTGAAGCACAAGTCAAGGTTTTGAAAACCTTTCCTCCGTAGCAGCTGCACTGTGATGTATTTTGTCCATGTCTGGTACTACCACTGAGTGTGCATGTGTGTGAACTTGTGCCACACCTTGACGGTGTCCCACCCTGGAGTGGTGAAACCACTGCAGCACTTTTCCTTACTCTCCATTTCCTGTTGTTGAGGAGTTAGAGAGTGGCTGCAATTCTCCCCCTTCTGTGAAAGTGCTATTTGCAGATGCTGTTTCTTCTGATGTTGGAAAGCGTTGGGAGACTCCCTGCACATTTTTATGACCTGAGTAGTGAGCCAGCTGATTCCATAGGCCACAGCCTGAGAATGATTTATGGGACCCGAGGAGCTGGTTCTGTGCCTTCTATGAGACACATGCAGTAGAGACTGGGGCATTTTTTTTTCCCGTGGAACAAACATTTAACCAAGTACCTATCCATGCCCCCCTCACTGCTTCTGCCATACTAATATACTTCTTTTTTTAAAGAAGTGAGCATTTCTTTGGTTGCCTCACCCTGTCACCATGATACGCTTTGAACACTTTTCATGCTCGGCAGCTTTGCGATCTGATTTCTGCTCAACAAGAAACTGAAACAAGTTCTAGAGGGAGCACTGAGGCTTCTGGCAGTTGATCTCTGAATGAGTTTCTCGCGCCCCTAAATCTTGGAGAACTTAAATCTTTGAAAGCAAGGGGAGTTCCAGGCAGGCTTACCCTACACCAGAGTGCTTGGCTGTCGGATTAGGGGCGCACTTAAATGATACACACATTAAAACAGACTTGGGTTAAGTGTTTCTAGGCTGTTTTCTTTCTGGTCTGTCAACATACTGCAAGAGGAAGCTGAAACTGATTACATTTAGTAACTCTGCAGAATACCTCTATGTAGGTTTGTTGTTTTGTTGTTTGTTTTTTCAAAAAGTAAAGAAATGCAAATTAAAAATAGAACGATGGTAAACTGGGCAAATGTAGTGAAGGTATACTTCGGGCATGTGCTGCTTCAAAGTTGTTTTCTTTTTTCAATACTATTTCCACTTGCTATTTTTAACTTCATGGAAGACCTTGGCGAAGAACAGGGAGTGTATTCTGCTGCACCATCACGTGCTAGCAGCTTTTCACTGCGTTTTTCAGCTGAAAACCTGGGACAGCAACAGCACCCCAGCTGCTGGCCCCTTTCTGGGTGATTGCACGGGCCCAGCTGCATGGGAGATGGTGATACCTCTTGAACCGCAAACCTTCCCTTCTCCCAAAAGGTGCTTTCCCCTAAACCCAAGAGAGACTGAGCAGGCCAGACATGAATGACACAATGTGGAAGAGTGTCATACTTCCTCTGGAGAAGCCTGAAACATTTTTGCAGCTGTAGTGGCCCTCATGGCTGCGGAATCAACATGGACACCTGGACTGAGGGAGCCCAACAACCCAAGAAGCAAGAGAATCTTTTGACATCCACGCTCTCTGGATCCGGCTCCCAGATCCGGCTCTTACTAACTGTGTGTTAAAAGAGCACAGAGGAAAAGCTGCGTGAGATCCTATGAGGACAGGGCGCCTTCTCTCTTTCCCACGGAAGAGATACAGATGTGGGTGCAGCAAACAGCCCCCTGAAAGGAGCGGCAGGAGCTGGAGGGGGAGGGTGTCCCTGCTCAGGAGCACATGACTTTGTTTTCCCTTCTCCAACCTGCCACAAACAATGATGGCAAAAAGTTATCTTGTCAAATGACTCGCTGAAAATTCCTGTAATGCCGAGTATCTTTGCACTGGGTTTACGCTTTAATCTCTTTATACTTTTAAGACGCTTATTTAGTTTCCAGAGCAGCGCGGGGAGGACCGCTAAGCGCGCTACTGGTAATCACTTTTGGGTGGGATTTGTCTAATTTACTTACGGAATGAGTTTGTTTCGGTTTGCATCACGAATTCGAACGCACCGCTCACAAACACGGCAGCGGCAGAGCCGGAGCTGGTGCGGTGCCGGGGGAGCGCGGCCCCGCCGGGACGGGGGCGCTGCCGCGGGCGGGCGGGCAGCGCTTAATGGCCGCTTCCCTTTGAAAGCCCGACCCGCTCGGGACAAAGTCCACCCCAAACCGCGGTTCTCGGGCGATCCTACCCCAGCCCCGCCCCACCCCGCCTCGGTGGCCGGGATGAGAGAGGCGCGCGGGGGTGCGGTGCCCGCTGCCCGTCCGGGGGCAGGGGCCGGGACCGGGGCGGGCGGCGGGGGGCCGGGCAGCCTCCCGGGACGCCTCTCGGTTTCGCTTCGCCGCCGCGGTTGGGAAGTTTGAAGAGCGGCAGTGACACAGTGACACCTCACACACAACACACCCCC
>VZTG01010317.1:2443-54943 GCA_013397845.1 Melanocharis versteri
AGGGCACCTGCGCCCCCCGCCTGGTGCGGCGCCGGGCGGCCGGAGGGGTCGGGCCGGAGGGTTGTGCGGACAGCGGCCACCCCGCGCCCGGCCACCCTCCCCTCCCGTTCCGGGTGGCAGGTGCCAGGGTAGCTCTTCTGGCCCTCCTCGGTGCGCCATCGCCTACCGAGGGACGCCGGGGTTTTATTCGGGTCGAGAAGAGAGGGTTTGCGCTTAAAAAAAGAGCTCAACCGCTCCTGTTGGTGTCTGGGAGGTTCGCCGTGAAAACGCCCCCCTTGTACCCCCGAGCCGCCCGCGGCGGGCGCGGTGTCCCCGGAACAATGAGCCTGACAGCTCCGGCCGGCGCCGCCCCCCCGGGCAGCCCCTTCCCCAGCCTCGGACCGGCCCTCGGGCGGACGGGCGCAGGTCGCCGAGAGGAGGGTCGGATGCGAAAGTTGACACCGTGCTGCCTTTTCAGGGTTTTTGACTGACATTGCTTGAATGTGTATCCGAGGACAGCGCAGTGTTTCAAGTTACTGTAGTTCTGTGACGGATTTTAATCCGATTTTAATCGAGGAGTGTAATGGCCCCGTGTTAAAATGGAAGTTTACGTTTCTTCCTGGAACAGAATATTATAAAAAATCAGTGAGAAGCAAATCCGTGTTAATATTACCGGCTGTTGCATTATAAGCCCATTTTGCTCTAATAATTTGCTCAGTTACGAAAGGCTGAAGTTACATAGGCCTCATCTTAATTTTTTTTTTATTCGAGTATTAAATCCGGTCAGATTTAATCGGTGGAGATTCTTTTGTATCAGAACTGGAATCTCACATTGTGTGCCTGTTGAAGGACTGATTATGATGCATTATGATTAGGAGCTAGTTGTCCTTAACACTTATAATAACCTTCTTCAAACAAATTCCAAGCAATTCTCCAACAGTGAGGTGTACAGGAATTTTCTCTCACTTACAAGTTGTAGGTATACTTAAATAGTGCCATGACAGCATAGCTAGCAATATTAGAGGCTTGTTAACATTTGGCATTATCTCTTAAGGTTTGTTTCACAATAGAGTGCCTGCCTCTCCCAAAATTCCAATGCAAGTATTCAAGTTTTACAGCATAATTATCTGTAATTATATAGAATAGGATGTTTTCCTGATTACTTGACCAAGAATGGATTTAGTGGTTTTTTGGTTTGTTTTCTGGGAGTGAGGGTGGTGGAGGTGTTGTTACAATTTTATCTATCTTCAGAAAGTTCTCTTTTACCTGATACATAACATATTGACATGCTTTAAATTTTTAAGTTATTAGAATTTCAAGTCGAGGGTTGCTTGCAGCTGAGCTTAGAGATAAAAGTGCTGTGTTTTCACTTCACAGAACTGAATTTAGAATCATCACACCCACCCCCACTCCATTTCTATGTTTGAGGAAAAGCGTTTCCAAGAACAGTCAGATTTGAGAATACTAAAGATAAATACAGTTCTTCACTGTCAGTCATGCTCAGTGGGTCCACCTCTTGGTAATATGACAACCACTATAGGTCACTTTTTAGCAGAAGTTGTAGCTTAGGAATAAAAACTTAATCCTTTAAAAGTTTTCTTTCTAAAAACTGCTTCCATTTTCATATTAGGGAATATAGTGCGCTTATAAGTGTATTTAGGTAGGTGTAAGAGACACCGTATCTGGATAGAAAAAAACATAATCAGAAAAATTCTGGAGTACACCCTGCAGAATCCCACAGATTCATTACTTGAGAAATTACTCCATTCATTGCTCCAGAGATATTTGAGCAGTGGCTTCAGAATAATGCATTTTAATGTGGAAATGTTAAGATAGCTCCTTCAAACAGATTCTCTGTGCAGTAGTCAGTGCTCTTTTTGCTCTTATATGGTAATACTGGGACAATGATATTCAAAATACTGAGGTGGGGAGAATTGAATCTGCCATTTGAATTTTAATTTTTAAATTTCTACTTACTGTAGTGAAATACTACTACTCACTGAGTAGAAATAATTATTAGTAGAAATATAAATCCTATTTTAGTAATAGTTTTTTAAATTGATATCTTTGAAATTCTTCTGTTAGTTGTGCAGAGACCTCATCATACAATACCAAGTAATGTATGATAAAACTGGTCTCAGAGTCTTTTGGAATTTGGTTTTACACCCTGGAATTTTTATTCTGCATATCTTTAAAAATGCTACCAGTTACTAAAATGATAATCAAAATTGCCTGCACAAGTACTGCAGTGTTTATTGGGGAGACATATGGGGGAGTAGGAATGACTTTTTTTGTAATGAAGCTGTGTTTTCTTGCCTCAGTAACTAATTTACATGTTATCAGAAGATAGTGGTTTATAGAAATCTCTACGCGTTGTATACTTGGTGGTTGGTTGTTTTGGGGTTTGGGGTTTTTTAAATAGAAAAGCATTTCAAGTGTTTTCAAAATAATAGAAATTAATCTTTCTTTTTTAGCCTCTTCTGAAGCAGTCACCCTGGAGCAATCAGAGCAGCGGCTGGAGCACAGGAAATATATCCTGGGGAGGAATGCATGGCAGAGACCATCGTAGAACTGGAAACATGGGAATTCCAGGAACTATGAACCAGATCTCTCCTTTGAAGAAGCCCTTTTCTGGTAATGTCATAGCTCCTCCTAAATTTACTCGCTCTACTCCATCACTGACACCAAAATCGTGGATTGAAGATAATGTTTTCCGAACTGACACCAACAGTAATACTCTCCTTCCTTTGCAGGTAAGGATGGTATACCTGGTGTGTTCATAGTCTTGCATAGCATTTTTACTTCATTCATTTTAAATGAGAATTAATCAGTGCTTGCAGCCCTGATACGTGGTTTTAAAATTGTGTTTCTGTATTATATTTAGTTTTAAATTGCAATTAATCCCCACGTGTTGAGTGTATTCAGCAATATATGATTCTCACGGTCGAATAAGAATATTGATTGTCAAGAAAGATATAAGCTGTAGACACTGATGAAGCAATAAAACATAGTATGTTTAATCCAGCAAATGTTTTCTGCCTATGGTAATGCTTATATTCCTATAAATCCCTTTAAACCTCAGGATTTTTTTNCCTTTTCAGGGTTTTTGACTGACATTGCTTGAATGTGTATCCGAGGACAGCGCAGTGTTTCAAGTTACTGTAGTTCTGTGACGGATTTTAATCCGATTTTAATCGAGGAGTGTAATGGCCCCGTGTTAAAATGGAAGTTTACGTTTCTTCCTGGAACAGAATATTATAAAAAATCAGTGAGAAGCAAATCCGTGTTAATATTACCGGCTGTTGCATTATAAGCCCATTTTGCTCTAATAATTTGCTCAGTTACGAAAGGCTGAAGTTACATAGGCCTCATCTTAATTTTTTTTTTATTCGAGTATTAAATCCGGTCAGATTTAATCGGTGGAGATTCTTTTGTATCAGAACTGGAATCTCACATTGTGTGCCTGTTGAAGGACTGATTATGATGCATTATGATTAGGAGCTAGTTGTCCTTAACACTTATAATAACCTTCTTCAAACAAATTCCAAGCAATTCTCCAACAGTGAGGTGTACAGGAATTTTCTCTCACTTACAAGTTGTAGGTATACTTAAATAGTGCCATGACAGCATAGCTAGCAATATTAGAGGCTTGTTAACATTTGGCATTATCTCTTAAGGTTTGTTTCACAATAGAGTGCCTGCCTCTCCCAAAATTCCAATGCAAGTATTCAAGTTTTACAGCATAATTATCTGTAATTATATAGAATAGGATGTTTTCCTGATTACTTGACCAAGAATGGATTTAGTGGTTTTTTGGTTTGTTTTCTGGGAGTGAGGGTGGTGGAGGTGTTGTTACAATTTTATCTATCTTCAGAAAGTTCTCTTTTACCTGATACATAACATATTGACATGCTTTAAATTTTTAAGTTATTAGAATTTCAAGTCGAGGGTTGCTTGCAGCTGAGCTTAGAGATAAAAGTGCTGTGTTTTCACTTCACAGAACTGAATTTAGAATCATCACACCCACCCCCACTCCATTTCTATGTTTGAGGAAAAGCGTTTCCAAGAACAGTCAGATTTGAGAATACTAAAGATAAATACAGTTCTTCACTGTCAGTCATGCTCAGTGGGTCCACCTCTTGGTAATATGACAACCACTATAGGTCACTTTTTAGCAGAAGTTGTAGCTTAGGAATAAAAACTTAATCCTTTAAAAGTTTTCTTTCTAAAAACTGCTTCCATTTTCATATTAGGGAATATAGTGCGCTTATAAGTGTATTTAGGTAGGTGTAAGAGACACCGTATCTGGATAGAAAAAAACATAATCAGAAAAATTCTGGAGTACACCCTGCAGAATCCCACAGATTCATTACTTGAGAAATTACTCCATTCATTGCTCCAGAGATATTTGAGCAGTGGCTTCAGAATAATGCATTTTAATGTGGAAATGTTAAGATAGCTCCTTCAAACAGATTCTCTGTGCAGTAGTCAGTGCTCTTTTTGCTCTTATATGGTAATACTGGGACAATGATATTCAAAATACTGGGGTGGGGAGAATTGAATCTGCCATTTGAATTTTAATTTTTAAATTTCTACTTACTGTAGTGAAATACTACTACTCACTGAGTAGAAATAATTATTAGTAGAAATATAAATCCTATTTTAGTAATAGTTTTTTAAATTGATATCTTTGAAATTCTTCTGTTAGTTGTGCAGAGACCTCATCATACAATACCAAGTAATGTATGATAAAACTGGTCTCAGAGTCTTTTGGAATTTGGTTTTACACCCTGGAATTTTTATTCTGCATATCTTTAAAAATGCTACCAGTTACTAAAATGATAATCAAAATTGCCTGCACAAGTACTGCAGTGTTTATTGGGGAGACATATGGGGGAGTAGGAATGACTTTTTTTGTAATGAAGCTGTGTTTTCTTGCCTCAGTAACTAATTTACATGTTATCAGAAGATAGTGGTTTATAGAAATCTCTACGCGTTGTATACTTGGTGGTTGGTTGTTTTGGGGTTTGGGGTTTTTTAAATAGAAAAGCATTTCAAGTGTTTTCAAAATAATAGAAATTAATCTTTCTTTTTTAGCCTCTTCTGAAGCAGTCACCCTGGAGCAATCAGAGCAGCGGCTGGAGCACAGGAAATATATCCTGGGGAGGAATGCATGGCAGAGACCATCGTAGAACTGGAAACATGGGAATTCCAGGAACTATGAACCAGATCTCTCCTTTGAAGAAGCCCTTTTCTGGTAATGTCATAGCTCCTCCTAAATTTACTCGCTCTACTCCATCACTGACACCAAAATCGTGGATTGAAGATAATGTTTTCCGAACTGACACCAACAGTAATACTCTCCTTCCTTTGCAGGTAAGGATGGTATACCTGGTGTGTTCATAGTCTTGCATAGCATTTTTACTTCATTCATTTTAAATGAGAATTAATCAGTGCTTGCAGCCCTGATACGTGGTTTTAAAATTGTGTTTCTGTATTATATTTAGTTTTAAATTGCAATTAATCCCCACGTGTTGAGTGTATTCAGCAATATATGATTCTCACGGTCGAATAAGAATATTGATTGTCAAGAAAGATATAAGCTGTAGACACTGATGAAGCAATAAAACATAGTATGTTTAATCCAGCAAATGTTTTCTGCCTATGGTAATGCTTATATTCCTATAAATCCCTTTAAACCTCAGGATTTTTTTTGTTTGTTTGTTCTTCTGCTTAGGTTTTCTTACTTTTGTAGGTGGTTCTTGCATCTTTTTCATGTTTGTCTTTTATTGGTGTTCTAGGCTGATTGTGTGTCGGTGAGATCTTTTCCGTCACATTTTAGCACTTTCTATGTTTTGTTTTTTCTGGAAGCCCTGTGATTTAGTAGTGTTAAATGGAAGGATGTATTTTAGAACTAAAGATCTGGATTCACCTCGTGAATTCTGCCAGTGACATCTTACGTGACCTTAAGTCACTTAACTCCAGCCTCAGTAATCTCTTGGTAAAGTGTTATTTTTCCCATTCTTACCTATATTAATTTAGTCATTCCTTGTTAGTGGAGACCTTTCATTTGTCATAATTGTGACCACATTTGAACTGTATTTGCATCAATGGCAGTCGAATGCTTATGTAGCTGAAGTAGTGGCAAAAGAGTGCTCCTTGGAACCAGATTTCCCACTAGAGTTCTGGTTTTTCATACCATTTTTCTGGTGAATTTGGCACAGGAGGCCATGTCCTGACTCTGTACCTGAGTACCCTCTGGTACTTGCAGTGTTTTTGAAGCTTACGTGACTTTTGAACGTGCCAAAGTTATGCTCACGTGTATGCATTTGGACCTGAAAACTTATTGTCTGTACTGTCAAGACAGGTTCCATTAAGTAGCCTTGCTAGCTGGAATATTGCAGTTGAATAATCTTTTGTGTGGGTAGAAAGATGGGGGGAAAAAGCAGCGTTCTTCAGGGATTGTGTTCTATTAAAGAAAACCGATTACAGATAGGTAATGCTTTGAAGTGCAGGGCAGCAAAAATAGTAGAACGTAAACACTGAAATCTGTCCCGAAGACATTAACCTAAGGAACAGATTTAAAAATATTAATGCCATCATACATTGAAAGTGCTGTGACATATGCAGTGGAATTCATATGCAACTAAGCACAAGTTGTGAATGTATTTGCTCATCCGATATGCCTTACAAGTCCATGTGACCAATACTTGAACTTTCAGAAGCTTCTACAGCAGTTGTCAAATATAGATTAACTCATTTTATCAAGTGTCTTGTGCATTTAGGCCATCGTCTAAATAATTTCTATGTAATAAGGTAGGAAAGAAATCCTTGCAATTTAAATCATTAATACCTTAGTGTTTCTGTGTAAAGGTTGGGGATTTTTTTGAGGGATATTGTCAAAGTGAGAAATTCAGTATTTTTAATTGTTGGTGACACCTATGAGCACCAGACCCACCAATTAAATAGGCCTGTTTGGCTATATTTATGCTGTTGATCTGTCTATGCTTAAATCTCCCTGACATGTATAAAGTCATAGTTGCAGAACACAGTAAAAATAAACCTCTCTGGAGCGTTGCAATGTTATCTATTGCTATTGTGGAAACGCTAGATGTTTCCATAAATTACTTTGCTACACTAAAATCATGTTCTTATTTTTCAGTTAGTACACTATTGTTATATGATTAATTCCTTGTGATGACTGTTACATTTTGCAAGTCATAATGAAAAAGTTAAATAGAGCTTGGAGCTCGTGCTTCTTTTCATCAGGACTTGTTGGCAATTGCAATGCTGTCAAACACCCATCTTGCTGATTTGTACTGTGCTTGTCTCCTTCCATAAAAGGCTGTGGTATTTAGATTGAGGGTTCTTAAAGATACAGTAGTAATTTCAAAAAATACTGAAAAAATAGTACTAATTAAATTTTATGCCATTTGGAAAGTCTAGCATAAAAGCACTTACGTGTGTGTAGAAGTCACTTATCTCTTCCAGGCTTCCACAGAGCAAACACATCTTAGCATGCATGTTGGATATGTGCTGCATCATTCACAGTTTTGCAGAATACTTTTTTTCTTTGGGCTAACTGCAGTAATAATTTTGTAGGGAAGGGGACAAAGCACCTCTCTTCCAAATTTTAGCGAGCTCAAACTTAGCAATTAAAAACAGCTTAGAAAAGCTAGCGCTCTCAGGGACTTTGTGTAGATCTTTAACATTCAGCTACCATTTTTAAAAAATGCTATATATTTTTGCAAAGTCCAGAGAGCATTCAGCATGTCAGTTGCCCATTCCATTTTCTGAAAAACATGTAGCTCTTGCAAACAAGATAAACCACAGAGGAATTGTGTGCAAATTCGAAGCTTTGCCCTTCCATCAAACTTCTTTATTCTTTGGTGTTTTCATTGATGGGTGGGCCTCAGAATAGAACTGACATCAATTCTGATGAAAAAAACATTTCATGACGTTAAACTGATACACCAGTGACAATGAATGTCATTACTGATAACTGAGTAAACTACTATGAGTATTGCTTGTAGGGATGAAAGCAGATTTTCTGTATCTCCTAGTTAAAACTGAAACATAAGCCATATGAAGTTGAATTCACAATGGCCACAAGTTTTTTTGCCAAAAGCAAAGCTGCTTTTGGTTACAGAAGTTATGAAAGACATCTCTTAGGATTTTTTAAAAGTTCAGCAGGTTTTTTTTTTTTGGTTTTTAGTAAAAGTAATTAAACATCATGGCAACACTGATTTAAATGTAAGCAAATTAAGCATATTGCCAAGTTTTTCTTACATGCCTCACTGTGAGAAGCTTTTCTGCCTTTCTCAGGATCTTAAAATAATACAAACGCCATCAAATAAAGTTCTTTCATGGACATAAAACCTGTAGACATAATTTTGTCTTAAGTTCAGCCATACTGCTTCCACCATTATAGGTACTTCATATAGGGAAGAGTTGTTGCCTTGCACTTGGATCATTAAAGGAACAGTTAGAAATCTTGTATTGACACCGTACAACTTAAGCATTTAATTGAGGGGCCTATTTCTCTCTCCTTAGAGAGAATCTAGGTTCCTTATTTAGATAATCTAATTCTTTAGAAGAACATACCTGGCACCACTGACCTTACACAGCCCCTGGGATTCCACTTTAGGCACTTACATTGCATTTCAGGAAGTCAGATAATATTAATATTCTCTTTTACTCCTTGACCCTAAAGTACAAAAAAAACCCCAAATTATAGGTTACAAAGCTGAAAAAATATTTCTAAACCTTTATGCAAGTGTTTTTCCCCCAAAAACATGCTACAGGCATTTCTGTGGACAAAATGCGAGGACAGAGATCAGTGTTTTGTATATCCACTCTTTTGATTTACACTTCATGTATGAGGAAAATAATTAACTATTTCTAAATTTTTACTTGTTTTTTTTTTTGAGAATTGCGGTATTTGCTAACTCTATTTTGATTGCAAGCTTAGTTTTTCTTACCGTCTTGCAAATAATCTTATTAAAACCTGTTAAAAATGTTTAATAGTATATATCAGTGTTCAGCTCTTTTCATTCTAGTAGAAACACTGCATTCTATGAACAGGAATTTAACTTCTGTGTCTCTTTTGAATTAAGGAAATACACCGCGTGTCTGGGTGGTTTTCACCTTGATTTGTCCTTCCTGTTTGTTCAGACAAACAGTATGTAATGTTCATGGTCCTAAAAGCTGAGCATTCTTATTCTGTGTTTAAACATAGCCCTCCAGCTGGGGATTGGTATGGTAAGGTAGCATCTTGCACAAATGCAGATTTTTCTTTTTCTGTTTCTTTTTGAAATGTGCTCAAGGTTTCAAGGAAAGCAAATCACATGAAAAACAAAATGAGGTTTAAGATTGCATGTCATAACAGGTGTTAGTTTTAGATATTAAATTTAAGCTGCTGTCATGTTCTTCTGCCTTAGAATCACTTCCATTTGGAGAATTTCAAATTTTCAATATGACAGTTTTAGTACAATTTAATACAGCTTAACATTTTCAATGGCTAATCTAGATGATACACATAACAGTGAATATTAGGTGAAGAGCAAGTTGTTGAAGTTGGGTTCTTAATGCCGTGTTTAGACTCCTAAATGCGTGGCGCATTTTTTCAAAAGTGCTGAGTGTTTGGCAGTTGATGTTAAACTTGAAGGCATTGAGATTATCTAGCTGCAAAGTTTTCTTACTCTTCAGAGTAACATAATTGTCCAAACACTGATCTATAAGCCAGTCTTTACCAGTTTATTTTTACTGAGGCTATGCTAGAACAGAACTGTTTCAGGGTTTTTGATGCAGTGGATTGATTGCCTGGGACTGATTAAAATAACACACACAACCAGATATTTGTGTTTGAGAAGCATAGTGGGGATATCTCTAGTTGGGGAAAGCAGTCTATGGCCATGCTTTTAACTCCAGGATCATAACCTTTGAATAAATAGTATTAGGAGCTGCCCAGATTAACCATTCAAAGGAATCAATTAGTGGGAAGTTTGTAATGTTTACTATACAAATGTTTTTATGACTTCATATGAGCTTTTCTCCTATTATTTAAATTTGCTTCAGTTATACAGCTCATTCTATCAATGCAATACAAAATCAGATTTAGGAAAATTCAACGAAATATTTAACAGCCATGATAATATAGCAGTGATGTGTATGCTGAGTAGCTTATCTCACCTTGTTCTCTGAGTTAAAATGGATATATTCTCACCTAAGATCCATCCAAAAGTACATTTGCTATATGTGCTGATGTATTTGCATTTAAGTACTCAAGACTGTATAGATATTTCTAGATGTGAGGCAGGGGTGTGAGAAACCCAAAACTTGAATAACGACTTGCCTTTCAAATGTCTAAATGTCCCTTTAGTTATTTCATTGAAACTATTAATACACAAATTTTCTAGATTTGCCTTGTAAGTCAAGATTGCCAAGACTTTAATCATCTCCATAGTCTGGTGTCTGGTTGTTTCCAGGTTATGAATATTCTTGAGCTGAAGTACTTCAGTTTTGGGATTTTTGTTAATTTTTAAATGCTTATGTATCTGGGAAGTAGGTGTGTCTTTGCCACAGGACCTGTTCTTGGTGCATTTTGGGCTCCATTTAGTTAGCTTAGCTTACGTAGCTGATTGAGTCATTTTAACTTTAAACACTTCGTTGTCAGGTTGACCGTTCACAGATGTCTACCAGACATCTTTAGTTCATCTTTACCACTAATGACACTGTGGAAAGTAACCAAGCAATTTTGTGTGTCTACTTAAAGCTTTCCTCCTTGCTTTTTCACAGAGCTAAAATTGTAGTTTCACCAGGTCTTCATATTAAGTTTCTCATTTACACTAGTTATGGTTCCAACAAGGGGCTTATGATTATAGTATATTTTCACTAAAATGAGAATGACTTGAAGTTTAGATGTTAGCAGAGATATTTCAGAATATATATGTAGGAATTGTTAGGTTATTACTGCTAACATTAACACTAAATACTATATTCAGGTACTTTTTGAAGTGTGGATACTTTATTACTAAATCAGCTGTCACTTTCTAGTCTTAAAGCACATTTTTATTCAGGGGTCAGGTTTAAGGTGAAAAAAATGGAACTTGTTAACATTTTAGTTTCGGAAGCAATTTTAAAAAGGTTTCTTTAATTTAGCTTGTAACAAACTCAGTTAATTCATCAAGGTCAAAGTTAGAGTCCTTTTTGCAGCCAAGTAGGACCATACTTGGAATGACTGTAAGCTTTATGACTTTTGTCTTCAGCTCCCGTCTCGTGGTGCTACATTTCTTTAGAATACGAAGAGACATGTAAAGATCGTATCTTAAAGATGCTACCATTTACAGATTTTAATACCTATGTTAACATTCTAATTTTTTACTTCAAGTAGTCCCACAAATCAGTAGTTTAAAGCATGCGTCCAAGATTCAAAGGTGTCAAATGTCTTAACTATGAACTAGTGTTTGTAGTTAAAAGTTAGCATAACTATTCACCCCTCAATAGCTTCGGTCCTTGTATTTGCTTTATGCATAAGTGACAGTATATAAGCTTAGAAATATGACTGCAGTTTCTACCAATGCTCAAACAGGATAATATTTGCATAAATTGCATGAGTGTATATATAGTAGTCCTAAGTAGAATATGCCAAGACAAACTGTTTGTTCGTCAGTTTAGTACTGAAACTTGCTCTTCAGAGAAAGCTGCCCTTCTCCCATTCATGCATATTCAGATGCATGGCTTGGGGACTACTTCTCAAATGCACACTCTTTAGGTGTACTTTGCATGACATTGTCGAAAGCTCCTTCTAGCACTTGTGTTCTGTGGGAAGGATACTTCGTGCTTCTCCTATTCCTAAAATAACTACCACTTTTCTGTAAACTTTCTGACATAGACAATTTTTTACTTAACCATATTGCTCAAGAGTCTGTAGTTGTGATTCTGATATAGGAAAGGTAGGTCAAACAGGATTCAAATGTTTAGACAATTAAAAGTAAAAAACTAGCCTGAGAATTTGTAGTGCTTGGGAGAAGTTAGCTATCAGCTCTGAGGGAAAAAAGCTACCATTATGTTGTGAAATTCCGCTGAGATACAGACCTTCCGACACAAAAAGAGTTCACTTGCTTCTTAGCACAGGACCGATGAGCTACAGAGCTGAAGGAAATGAAAAATATTTTACAGGAATTCAACCTTGACAGTTCTGGAGTCAGGATGATAGAAAAAGTGTATTAACATACATGCTTTGGTATCAGTGCCTTTGCACTACTGATTGTCTTTAGTTTCGTTATTTCAATATGGTTGTTAAGCAGTTATCTTCCAAAACAATCTGGATCTATCTTTAAGACAACATGGAAATAGTTCTAATTTTTGGGACTACTTCCATGTTGATTTAAAAGTAGATCCAGGTTGTTTTAGAAGATAACTGCTTTTCAGTTGTGTTGAAATAATGAAACTAAAGGTAATCCAAATTCTTGGGAGTGTTTCCACATGCATGGAGATCTGGAACAATCATGTTCAGTGGTAGTGCTTTTTGTGCTTGTCCCAAAAATTGGCCAAAACCATAATGGAAGTTTTCTGATTTTAGTAGTGCCTGCTGTAGTGTAATTGTCCCCTTTCAACAGACCTTTCTAGAAAATACTTGCTGGTGTGTGACCTACATTACTGAAATACTTCTAAGTTCTGCTTTGAAATTAAAGCTTCCTATTTGCATAGATGGTAACTGTTCTCTTGAAAGATATGGTATGCATATTTGGGGAGCTCAAAGCAATGTTGTAGCATTATAAATGCTACAAGAGATGCACAATGATTTAAAATGAGCCTTGTACCCAAAGAATTACTTACTCCTTTAGAAATAGTTAAATTTCGGATAATGTTGCTTTATAGCATGCAATTCAACAGTGTCATTTAGAATAGAGATTAAAATTTTGAAGCACTGATTACCAAGATACTATCCAAACTCACGAATGGGTAGTGTGATGTGTGGATAGTGGGATAGCAGAATGCAATTCCCATATTTAAATCCTGCTGTACTTCAGTGTATTCACAACGTTTTGATATTGTGCGGTGCCTGCCCATTGTATGTTTCCACTGCCCAAAATTAAGTAATACAATTCAAGGAAACAAACCACAAACTTTCTAAGGTGTAAAAAGAATGGGAAAATCTTATTATTCCTTCTGCTTCTAGCAAAGCAAGACCTTTTGCTTTAGATACACAGAACTTTGAAAATAGAATGATGCAAGGGTGAAGTTAGAATCATTGCACCATGTCACCCAGTAGAGCAGTTTACAAATAAATTGCAAGCACATGTTCCATGTTTTACTTTTCCATTTCTCTGTAAGATCTAGGACCAAGTAGACCAGTTTTAGGAATTAACCATGGCTGAGCCTTTTCTCACAGGCTTCTGCTCCACAGAGTGTCATTAAATCTGTAATAATTACCGTTTCTCAGACAGTCATGTGTTACTTCAATGTATATGTATGTAGCAGTGTTCAGAAAAATAAATAAGAAAATATGTAATGAGCCTGTAACAAAGATAAAACACCATATACAGTTTAGTCTGATTTTTACCAATACTAGTTCTTTTCCCCTGTCAGCTTATCCCCCTGTCAAAGCATATTTTGTCTTTACTCAGCGTTGGTTTTTGCAAGAGCGCTTACTACCTACCAACTAGTGCCTTAAACGGAATTTAAGACTTCATTAACAATCCTGATGAGATACCTTCTGAATGCTAGGGGACAGTAGGGAACAGGTCCAGCTTGGTCACTGCTCACACCTTCTATAGAAAGCACGTTTGCTGTGGTAAGCAGGTTCTTTTCATTGTCCTATTGAGAAACAAACCTGTAAGGGCATGGAAGCAGATTAGTCACTTCAGTTTCATTGTGGTGGTTCTCAAGGCAACTGAACTGAATAAAAGCCTGCCAGTCCCAAAATAAAGGTTGCTGTGAACTGGAATAGTGCTGGTGGCTTCTCGGCACCCAAACCAGGTTGAAGATTGCCTCATGAAGTGTCAGTGGCATTTGGTCTGGGATGTGTCAGGAAACAAGAGAAACCTACTTTTTAAATTTATCATTAAAATAGTCCAAGGGCTTCCGGAAATATTAATTTGATCAGATCCTTTGTTTTCTAAGAGATTGCTTACTCAACAAGAACCCATTACTCATAATAGTTGTTTGAGGTAGAGAGTGGTGGGAAAAAAGGCTTCTCCCTCTTCATCCCAACGTTGACTAAACTCTCTAAGAGATGAAAGTAAAACCCTTGTTTCATCATGGCAAAGCTGATCATAAGTCGTAGCGTGTGATTCATTGAAAACTTCTGTTCCAAAGTTTGCTTTTTTAGTCCTCCAATGTGAAGAATACCTGCTTACTGAGGGACGTAGTTTGAAATAAATCTATGGTTCTGCTGAACTGTCATGGGAAGTCTCAGTGAGTGCGGGTCATATACCTGCTGTCTCTATTATATACATACTAAGTGGATGGCTGCATCTTTAGGGAATTTCACCAGTCCTGGGATGTATAAGATGTATTTCATCCTACTCTGCTGAATTACTATAGTGCAGACAGAAGACAGCAGTAAAATTAAGGCACGATTATAGGATTTCAGTGAAGTGCAGTCTAGGCAGAAGCCTTTAAAGTAGAAGAGATTATAGTTTTACACAAACTATTTTCAGTTTCTGAAAGGTATCCCAGAAAGACCAGAGAATTTAGAAGTCATCTTCTGTCTGTAACTTGGGTGTATTGGAAAACATGGGAGAAAATGTCTTGGGTAAAACAAAATCAGTGAAAACACTTTTAGTTCATTGCAATAACTTTTGTTACTGTCAGTGAAAATATTTATAAAGACAGTATGGTAACTTCTTAATATTCACGTGTAAAATAAATTGTCCCGTATAAGGCTGATAATCTAGCAGTAAGATTTGTGACATTTCCTTTTCATAGTTTAGCTTTGATTTTCCACTCTTTAACCATTAAGTGCTGACCATTTGTAACTCAACTCTTTGTATGCAAAGGCCCTGAAGCCGGCAAGCACAGCCTCGACAGGGGCTGGTGGCCCATGCCAGGCATTTGGCCAAGCACCAAGAAAGTGCTCTCTTTTATGTGACATGACTGTCCTTCTTGTCCTGTAGTTCCCCACCTTCCTCACTATTTTACTTGTGCATGAAATGAAATTGAACTCTTACAGACATTAGTCTCCTTCATTAATCAGCCTAATGCATAACTATGCTGTGGATCACTAGAACTGATTCGAGCAGTTCTGAAGGAAACAGGCAATCACGGGCTGTCAAATGCGTACACAGCATTTGTTCACACTGCATCTCTAGTTTTATGTTTGGATTCTGTTAAAATTACTGTTAATAAAATCAGATCTTACTTTGTATCATTGTCCATCTCCAGAGTGTCTGAGTGGGCAGCTTTTAGAAGGGAACCTGTGTTTTCCTTTCAAGTTTTTTGTTAAAAACTACAGAATTTGTATTCCTATACTAAGGCTTTTGTTTTCTTTTAGGATCGAAATAGAATGTATGACAGTCTGAATATGCACTCTTTGGAAAACTCCCTTATTGACATTATGAGAGCAGAGCATGATCCACTTAAAGGTATGTTATTATGCTAAATAAAGAGAAAAGGGTCATCCATTCTGCATATTTGAATTAATACTGATTGTTAATTTAGATTCTAGGTTCGTATTGAAATGGCAAATGGACTGTTTTATCACTCCAATGACAAGTCAATCTTAAGCTGTATTTTACTGAAAACATTGTTTCACAGTTACTTAAAACAAACCACTCCCAGTATTGCCAGTAATTTTCCCTTTCTCTGCAGAAAGCTGGAAGCTGAAAAGAAAACTAAGTCAATTGA
Source organism: Melanocharis versteri (assembly GCA_013397845.1). Lineage (NCBI taxonomy): Eukaryota > Metazoa > Chordata > Aves > Passeriformes > Melanocharitidae > Melanocharis > Melanocharis versteri. The sequence goes on from VZTG01010317.1 coordinate 18,275, forward strand.
TAAGGTCATGTTTTGTCCTTTTAAGTATTTTTTCAAATCTACTGGAAGATACTAATGCATCCAATCTGAAGAAGTCCAGAAATACAATTGGCTTTAGAATGCTGGTTCCTCTTACTGTTCTGGGCTCTATTAAATTGTTTGGCCACTGCAGTAAGCATATTGCTCGGATATGTGGGCTCCCATTTTACCTCCTCTTTTCACTGTACGTTAACTCACTCTTGTGAATTCTGTTCTTCCGTACTTTCTCAGGTAGCATTAACTATTGAACATCGGGGCAGGGAGCCCCAACCGTTTCACTTGGACTGATCAAATGTTACTTCATTTGTGATGTTCTAATGAGACTAACACAATCTAATTTTCAAATTATCCAAGACTTCAGGCTTGCTTTGTAGAAATTAAATCTCTGTATTAAAGCGGTTGAAAAAATAAAACAACCAAAATTTTTTTTTGCAGCGTTATTTACTCCCATCCATCCTCCATTTCTAGAGGCTCCTATACTTATTATATATTACATTAGCACAGAAGGGCTTGTTGTTCTCCTAATTTGAAGGTCGCCTTGCTAGTCTGCTCATGATTCTCATAAGATCTGTGTAATCAATTGAAAGACCTGTAGGATTCAGACAGCATTTAATAGTATTTTAAGATTTAAAATAGGTAGCCAAAAGTTTGGAGTTTTTTCCCAAGCTGAAAATTTCTACAAAGCATCTGTAAGTATGTAGCATTTACTTAAACAGTTAATTTTCCTCAACTTTAAAGTAAGTGGAAGCCGAAATTAAATTTTTTTTTAGGTGTTTTTAGATCTGATCTCTTCTTTCTTACTGCCTAGAGAGAATTAATTCCATTTTAGCAATTTTATCATTTAAGTCCATTATTAAATTGAGTTTCTGTCTATTCTTCATGTTTGCAAAACATTATTAAGTAACACAAAAGGTTTGAAACCTGTAGACAGCTAGCCTAGTGGTAACTGCTGTGTGCTAAAGGCAGGCGTATCTCATCAAAGACGAGGTGACCAGGTGTATCATTCTTGTTACAGAGCATTCTTGCTTCTATTTGCCACACTCAGGTGGTGACTACTACTTCTTTCCTTGTCTGAATGCTGCTGTGAGGCATAAAGCTAGAGAATGCAGATCTTCTACTGCAATATACTGCCATTGGCACCTCTCACATTCCTGAAAATGAAAACCAGTCTGTTTCTTCTTTCTGTACATGCTGACATGACAAATGGAAGTGGTTGCTCGGCTCCCTCTGCCTTCTCACTGTTTTAATTTTGGCTCTGTAATGCAGAAGAGATTTCAGAGGCACAGTGAGCACAGAAAATATCAATTTTTATTTTTATTCATCTCTTCATGTTCATTATGTCACAATAGATGAAAATTATGTATTTCCAATAATAATTTTCCAAGGAGAGTAAGACAAGACAAAGCTTTAAGACTTGAAAATTATTTTGGTTCATACGTAGATACCTTGAAAAACTCAGTAGTTTCCATCTGTGCTTTCTAGGGACATGAGAATATGGTGTCAGTCTACAGTTAAGAGATTTATTTTTTCTAACAGTTTAACAGTCATGTTCTTGCAGTGAAAATTCTGCTAAGTTTTATGTTTGAACTAAAACAGATGGAAGTCATAGATAGTGAGGAACTCAAAGAAAACCCATTTTTCTGTTCGAGTGCCAGAGAACAATGCACATGCCAACTGAATTTAAATAGAGTAATTGTGTGCTGCTATTTAAGTTGATGGATAAGATATTTTTTCTCCGTGGATGTGATTTCAGCTGAAACAGCTACATTATTAACAATAGGACATGAGAAATGTTCCTTATGGACTGAAAATGGGAGGAAGAGATCTCATGCTATATCAGCCTTTTAGTTCTTCTCTACTGTCTTCTGATTTCTTCTCACCATTAATTGGAATTTCTGTAATTTCTGAGCAGCTTTAACTTCTTTTTTTAGTTTTCCTTGCCAACCATGAAACTTTAATTTGGTTATATCAGTCTCTGTAACTTTTCACCACAGAGAATCTAACATTTACTTAAACTGCATCATATTTGCTTGCAGAATGCACAGGATAAAGAATATCATTATTATTTGTTTGTTGCTCTTATTAATATATAACTATTTTATTGTAACTAAAGAGTATTTTGTAACAAGAGAATATTTTTACGACAAGTTTTCAAGCAAATCTAGGCATACTAAAACAATGCATCTTTTATATCTGATCACAGCAGTAAAATGAAAGTCCCTGGAATTTTAAGCACGTGTTTCAGATTTAGCTGCTTACAATATCTGGAGTATGACTAAGCATCTTGTCTCAAATTTTGCACAATGCAGAACAGACAGTCTGTGTACTAGCTCATAGCTTTAAGCTTTGTATGTCAAGATCCATTTTAGAAGCAAGTCAAATTTCACCACTTTTGCTTTCATGAACTTGAAAAAAAATTATTTCAAATATGATTCACTGAAAGCTAAGTTTATGCCTGCCAGAAAAGTGTTTATAGATGACTAGCTTTGGCTTCACTTAGACGAAGTTTTGTCATTACAACACACACGATCAAAAGAAAAGTAATTTTTAGCTTTCGAAAAGATATTTTCAAGGTGGGGTAATAAGGAGAAGGTGTGTGACTTCACTAGTCATTGCAGCAGAAATACTGGTCATATTAAAACTAATCTTTCCCATGCAGCTTTCTTGAAATGCATTTCATAACAAGACCTTAAGTAATAACAATAACAAGACCTTAAGTAATAACAAGACATTAAGTAATGTTTAAGATTATCCCATCCATTTAATTCCAGTGAAATATAAACTGAAGTTAAATTAATTCATTTTTAAATCATTGTTCTTAAATACAGTTTTTATTCTTCTGATAGTTCTTAAAACAATTGAGAGAAGAATTAAAATACTGATAGCCTGACATATATAGGTATTGCTAGTATAACTCTTCAGACATACACTTCTATACTTGCTTTTCTTTTTTCCCCTTCTGCTCCCCCAAATACCAATGTGTTTTGCTGTCAAGAAGCAGGCAAGTCAATGCATTTGGGCTGAAACTGATTATGGAGAAAGCTTAGAAGCGGTGGTTATATTTTGTATGCCGTATCTATTAGTATTGAGGAGACTGATTTAATGGAATTCATTATATGCTGTTTTAAACATCTTTCTAGTAAAGATTGTGACACAGAGAACCTTGTCTTTCTTTGCATATGGAAGGTTTTGCTTTCAAAGACATTTGTTTTATATTTGGTGTTATGAAGCTCTAAAGTTTAAAGCAGCACAGTTTCTTCCTAGAGTAATCCAGATTGTGCTAAGAAAAGAATTTCAGGGGCTGAAAAAAAAAACATAGAAGAAAAAATTCTCTCCTTAGTCACATATAAGGCTTTGAAATCTTACATACACATTGTTTCTTCTTTCTGTCATAGAAATTTTTCTGATAAAAGAATGTATTTAAGACTGAGAGACTGATTTGTCTGAATAGATGGACTATCAAAGACAGCCCATTTGGCCTCGTTCTGACTTGCATAATTCGTACGCAAGCACTGGAAAATGCAGTCTCTAGGCTTTCTGTAACTAGGTGTTGTCCAAACATGGGTTTGTGCTGTTGTCTTAACTACGCTGATTCCAAAAACTGTGCTTTCTGAAACTGCTGTGATCCTCAGCCATTCACTCTTACTGGGAAAAGCTTGACTTGGAAGCTTTTACTCTTCTAGTCAGATCTCTTGAAAAAAAAAAAGGAAAAGGGGTAAGGAATTTTTGATTTTCAGTCTCTTCAAACAACAAATCAAGACTTTTTTTGAAAAGGGGGGGAGTAGACATGAAATATCAAACTTACGAATCTGTGAGTCAGTAATGTTTAAAGCAGCAATGTTTTAATATATGGGGATTCCTCCAACAGTTTAGTTAAATAGGAAGTATGTATTTCTAAAAGGAGATCTGAATTTGCCTTAAAATTAAAAGTAAGCACGACTTCATTTGTAAGCCAAGAAGAAGTTTACAAAAACTTCAATTTCCATTGCCCCTGTCAGAAACATGAGATTACAGAAATGTTGCTAAAACTAAATTTGTTAGTCTTTCCTCATGGTTTGGATTAGCAAGACTTTTAATTGGATTCAGTGGATAAACTGGCCCACCAAAATTTATTTGAAGCTTTTAATTTTTTTCTGTCCATGCAGAAGAATGCTTTGAGGAATATGCACCAGGCAGGCAGTTCTGTTAATATTAATTACATTTAGATAAGGAAGAGGAGGCTAGGTTTAATAGAATTCTAGTTGCATAAGAAGTGTCAGACATATCTGCTGCTTAGCAATGCTAGTTTCAATTTAGCCATGATACATGAGAATTTTTAATTAGCAGTAACCTGGTGAAGGTGCAAGTTCAGGTTTGCACAGAGAAAATTTCTGTAACATGGTGATCTTTCTGATACAGAATGGCAATATCAGGCACTGTATTTGTTCCAGGTAATAGCAGGTTACAAATTTTGGATTCTGTAGACAAGTTCTGTAGAGAGAGAGTGAATTAATTACTTTCCATTTTTCAGGAATGGACTAAGTCTATTATTTAAATATTAGATATTCTCTAACTAATTGGTAGTTGATTTTAAACTACTCAATCATCTTTATTATTGAAACTGCTTTTTTAAGCAGGTGGAGGCCACTGAAACTGCTGGAGGACCATTGAATGGTTTATACAGTTCTAGATTACTGACATTGAAGCAGGATGGGATTAGATAGGATTTGTGCCTTGTTCTTAAAATGGTGTCTTTTTTTTTTTTAATGCATCAAACAGCATACAGTGAAAATAGCCAGCTAGAAAGATGTATGTGATAGAAGCAAAGTAGGTTGTTAGAAGATGGTGCTCCCGTCTTCTGTATTCTACATACTGATATTTTGGGTGAGGTTTAAAATAGTAAATGTCTATTTAACTAGAATGACCTGTTAAAAACTACTGTGGTCTGACCTTTGTGTAAAACTGATCATGAACCCAGTTCCACATGTGAAATGTTTTGAATTTATGTATGTCATGAAATTCAGGTGGACAGCCTAGAAAACAGTGCATTTTACTTCAACAGATTAAGCTGAGGGATAAGAACCAAAATTAACATTATCAATAAGCAGCAGTGATTGTGTTTTGAAAAAGTAAGCAAACATTCCATGTTTAAAATGTTCTTAAAGTTGTAAGTCCAAGTGCTAGACCAGGTAGCAAATACAAGGGTTTAGTTCATCAGAATGCAGTAAAGTGTGATTTCATTGAAATAGCATGTAAAAGTGTGATTAACATTTAAATAACAGATAAAACTTAGAAGTATCAATACAGCAGTGTACTGAAATATTGCGTTAGTGGTTTTACTTTCTAACCTTGAAATGATTCATTATCTGAGTTAGCAAATTCATCTCCCCAACAGCTAGATGGGTTTTTGGGCTGCAGTGGCGGGCCTAGCTGCCTAGTGCACTCCCTCCCTTCCACTCAGTGAGAAGTCCTTCAATATTTCAGCTTGGCATCTATGTTTCAGATGCAGCTTATTTGTGAAGCTGTAAAAGAGAAAAAGCAAAAGAATGCAAGAGCAGAGTTGTAAACCTAGAATTTACTATTTTTTAGAAGTTTTCCTTCCCAGGTGTTGAAACTGGTGGGCTTCTCTCTCCTGCTAGGCCTTAAATCTGACTTCTGCTTATGAAATCATTACAGGAAAAAACCCCTATCCTTTGTCTCACTTGCTAAATGGGAAAAGAGGATAAATTCAGACAGGGAGAAAGACTGTCACCATAGACTCAAGGAAGTTTGAGTTAGTGTCTCACAATTTCTTTGTTATTCTCAATAAATTCTGATTTGCAAGCAACACCTCATATTGTTGCAAGTATTTATATAGCAGTGTATATAAACATGATATGGCAGTGATCTCGTGAAATTCTTGCTGTTAGATAAATGAGTATTAGCGTTGATAGAGCAAAGAACTAAGAAGTATAGCAAAGTAATTTATTATACACCAGGCTGAGCAGACCAGTGGCAGCTTCCAGATTGCAATTTAAGGATGCCTTTTTCCTGATTCTTTGCCTGTTTTACCAGCATGCATTGCTGGAAGGGCAGAATTTTTATAGTTCCAAGAAACATTGGATATAGCTGTAGATGTTTAGTATGACAGAAAAAATACATTAAAACTGGACATTTTGAATACAAGAAACATGAAGACAGAGGCTCCTACAAAGGTTTTTGTTTAGTATTTTGCCTAAGCCTGCTCAAAGATTCTGTAGAAGTTAGAGAAGATGGCAGAGTCCTGGATGGCATTCATCTGCCCTTCTCCAGGAGCCTGCCCTAGCCTTTCAGTGCTTCCAAATTCAGCAGCAAATTGTTCTTACCTAATCTGCAAGTGTTCTGATACCATCCATTCTTACAATAATAAAATCTGTGGGAAGAAAAATAGTATATAGTTGTATAAAAATCTTTTTGCCACAATGCCTGTAAATAAGGCTGAACAAAATTTCCTAAATTATCTTAATCTTGATATTTTGAAGTTTTAAATTTCAGAGTTTGCAATGTGTATATTTTTAAATTAATTTTTGGCAGAAAAATACTCTGTTGGTTTCTTAAAGGAGAAGAGCAAAGCGTAAACCCTGTTATTTATAGATTTACAGCAAAAATGTTTTTTATTTAACCCCAAAGGTGTCCCTTGGGACTCAGAACTATTTCAAGAAATTTCTAATCTTGCTGCTAAGCTTTTGGGTTTACCAGGAGTAGGGGACGAAACAGAATATTATAGGAATTGCTAGACAGCCTTAATATATAGATTGCTGATTTTATTTTCTTTCTTTTTTCCCTCTGTGGTTTCTTTTTCTTGCAAGCCATGTGCATATATATGACCCTTTAAACATGTATGAGTTCTGCATGCCCACTGCTTCTAGACTGTGTTCTTCTTTATGCCTCTTACGAGCATTCCCATTTCCTTCAAAATATTTACATGTTTAAGTCACAGTATTCATACATACATATATATATGTTTGTGTATATATATGTTTATATATATATATGTTTATAAAATATTCTTCAGATTATAAGTAAGCAAGTGAGCAAGTGTATTTGAATAGCAAGATAGATGGCAATGCAGTTTTTTGCACATTAAACCACAGTTTTTCCAAACACAGCAGTTATTGTAAATGTCTCTCTAGGTCAGTGTGCACTACTGGTATGTTTGCAGCTTCCTGTAAACAGAAAAAGTCTCCTTTAATAAAAAGGAATTTGTAGTGAACAGACGCTTCAGCTGTGCATTTTAAACCATTTATTTAACTACTAAAGTATAATGTGCCACCGGTGTAGTAAAATGCAATTCTTGAAAAATTGTAATGTCAGGATATAAGGTTTTCATATAATTTTTATTCTATTTAAAATGCTGAAAATTTTATCTATAATAGTCTTTAATTTTGTTGAATCTGTAGATAAACAACTGCTCTAATTTTGCTAGACTTACTGAAAAATGTTACATACCGGGGTTATATGAAATACACCACGATGCAGTCATAAATCAGTTAATAAAATTTTCATGCATTCTTATTAACATGATTTTTCTTAAATTGATTCAGTAGAGAAGCACTAAGTTGTAGAAATGCCACTCTGTTGAGCAGTGTGCATAGTGCAGTTATTCACAGTCACTGTGAAAGAGAAGACTAAAGCAGTCAGCACTATTTCTGGGTGTCATGAAACAAAAAGTGGCTTTATCCTATTGGAGCTGATCCCAAAGTACACTGCAGATCTTATGACCAGAGAATTAAGGTTAAGAAGTCTGTTCTTGTCAGCTTTAACTTGGGTCAAGGGTATTGTTGGTTAATGTGCTTGGAGTTAAATATTAGCTCTTTATTTCCCTTAGGCAAATTCTAAGCAGTGATTTTTCATCATTTTTTCTAGTATAATAGCTAAAACCTCTGCATTTGTTTTGTTCTTTGGTTTTTGTTTTCTTTTAAGGTCGCTTGAGTTATCCACATCCGGGGACTGACAACCTTCTGATGTTAAATGGTAAGTTCTAATCTTATAACAGTTTCTAATTATCTCTAGCTTAGCTTAAATCTGACATGTTGGTATAAAATTATGCTATTATATTCTGTTACTGAATTACTTGCCTCTAGTCTTCAACACTGATGGGACTGTTGCCATTTTCTGGAGTTGCATGGCAAGAGCTAATCTTGCAACAGCTTTTCATTATATCTAGCTTATTGGAAATCTGAAATGTTCATAATGATGCACTATTCTTTTTTGTTCTCAAGTAAACCAGGGATGTGTTTTCCAAAGAGCTGTAAGAAATCCATTATACTGAAACAGGAATTAGAAAAGTAAGAAGGCCAGAAACACATGTTTTTCTATACTGGGTAAATAAAGAGTGAACTAGACACTTTGTATTACACTTGTGTGAAATAACATTTTATTTTTGTTGGGGTTTTTGGAAGTGGCTTTGTCAAGCACGTGTCTAACCGTGAAATATGCTGAAGTTAGAGTTCATGTTCATGTTCCTCTCCCAGTAGGTCAGACTTCATGAACATCTGCTACTCAGTGAAGGCATGAACTTTAGCCTTTGTTCAAGGCTAAAGAAGGAAGCACAGCTTGGTAATCCATCTAAGTCAATAATAAATCAGGGGTTTTGCACACAAATGTTTTCTGCATTGGGAGAAATTAGAGCTGTAGTGCCACAGCTTCTCTAGATTAGAAAACATGGAAGCTGTTGTACACAAAGTACACTTTTGTCATTCATTTGATGAGTCTAAGTGTTAACAGTAAAAATCTCTTTATAAAAAAATATGGCGAGAATACATTTGTTCGGGTTTGAAATTATGTGGAGGGGTTTGTTGTTGTTGTTTGGTGGGGTTTTTTTAATTGCCTTACCCATTCTGCACAGTCATTTACACTTGTGCAAATGGATATAAAATGTAAACAAGTACCTGTTTCCCCTGTGTAACACTTGAGTAAATGTTTAAAATTTTAAGGAAATTAAGGTTTACCTTTATACCCAGTAGCGGAAAATACTGCACAATGGCTATTTGAAGAAGTAGATCCTTTGGTATTGAATAGATAACTTCCAAGATAATGGAGGATCTTGAAAAGAAAAAATAGATACTTAACTATTGAAATAAAATCAGTGTTTAGCCAACACTATCTTGATTCCTCTACACTGAATATCAATCTGCTTGATGTCACAACGTTTACAACATTTAACTTCTGTATTTAACTGCAGCTTTAAGACCTATTCTGCAAACTGGTTTGTTCAGGCAGTATATATGCAATTGTCATTATCTGCTGCTGTAGAAGGAAGTGTTAGATGGGAAGGTATGAAGAGAAACTGAAATATTTCAATGAGATGATGTAAGAAATCAATATTTTAATTCATTTAATTTTACTTAGAATGGTGAACTTCCCTTTTTAGGGTTTTGCATGCTAAAAAAGCACATGGGAAGTATTGTTACTCTGTGGAATATCTAGGAAAAAAGGGGTTTGTTATCATGGACACTGGAAAAACACAGTGGTACCAGTCTATCCTAAAACCTTACCATAAAGCTAGAACATGCACTGAAGAATATCTTGCTTTTAATGCTGGTGTGGTTTCTCTTGTACTTTGAAAGGTAGCACTTAGTGTGACTGCTGTCCTCTTTAAAAGCTGCAATATTATTTTCAGCCTTCAGTAAGTGAGATAAAAATAACAGTTTGAGTATCTAAAAGGTGCTGGAACAAATAATTTTTAAAATTATGCCCTTTAGAATTTAATTCAGAGGCTTGTTGTGTAGACACCTAGTCTCTACCACATAGCTGGAGTCTGATGTAGCTGTCGGTGCAGACCAGTGCAGTCAGGACCACTCTTCAGAGCTCCTTCAGGTTGGTGTGTCTTAACTGCAGCTTCTTACAGCTCAAGAACAGAAGCATTGGAAACAGCTTTTGGGAAGCTCCAGCTGCTCAGAATGCACAGCCTTTCTTTCTTAGCAAGAACTGAGGAACTTCCTCCAAATGTGCAGTAATGAGAATTATGGTTTGAACACCTCTTGATGAAGTTGTAGACTTCAATTTCCTTCTCCACTTAGGTGGGTTCAAGCTAACATTTCCCTCTATCCCTGTAACTGGCGCCTTGGAGGGAGAATTGGGAAAAGAAGAGTTGGTAATTCAAAGCCTCACATTTGTCCCTCAGTTTTTGAGGAAGTACTGTAGTAGCTATGAGAAGGAGCAGGAATACCAGACCTTCAAGAAAGCAAATCACAAATATTTTTAAACATCCTCAGCCAATTTATGCATGCACTAATGCGTAATACTAACTCTCTCTGGATTTTAGTTGGATTAATTTTGGTGAACTGTTATCTCTGGATCGCAGAAAGGTTCTAACATGAGCCAGGCTGAAATTGTGCAGCCCTTTTAAGACTAAGCACTTCCAGATAAAACTTCTTTTTAGGTAGTTTTTCCTCTTCTTAAATGATAGATTTTTTTCAACTCAATTAAAATTTACTTACTGAACTGTGCCTAATATTAATATTTACATTTTTCATTATTTAAATTAATGAAATGAACCAGAGGAAACCTGATTTATGTATTTTAATAAATTATATATATTATAATTATATATCTGTTTCAGCTTAAGCTGTAAAAAACGTAATGCGTTTTTAATGACTGTTATCTCTCAAAAGTCAAAGAAAAAGATAATTTGGGATGTGTATACCTGACTGCATCTTTGTCAGCTTAGGGAGAACATTTTTGAAGCAGGTAATAGTGCAAGAGTCGTTTATTGGGATATTGGGTGGTTTCCCCATTACGGGGTTCCCCCCACCTTCCATAGTTTTAATGCATTGAATATTTTCAATGGCTGTTGAAATACAATTCCCCATTTGATTAGTTTAGCAAGGGCGTATTAGACTTCTTAGAGTTACTGTAACTGGTTGTGCTTCTAAAGAAAGTTGTTTTACTTCAAACAGAAATTACTGAACTTCCTATACAGGAATTGCTAAATGGGCTTTTGTAGCCTTGCAGGTGTGCCAAGGTTGAATGGTCATAATGATGTCTTTCAGCCTCAAAATCTACAAAGATGTTATTTCTAAAGAAATCTAAATGGAATTTGGGCACCCAAATCCAATAGAATAAAATGGGAATTAGGCACCTATCTCCTTTAGTCCAGACTCTTGGGAAATTATTGCGATAATTGTTTATGGATTTCTTTAAATTACAGTTATTAATGAAAAAGGCTTCATCACATCTCTGTCACTATTTGATCGTTACGTCGGAATGCTAGTGACAGATAGTATTTTATCTTCCTATAAACTTCACTGGTATCTTTGTAGGAAGTTTGCCTGGTAGTTTTTCCTGATATGCGACGTAGTATTTTTAATTCAACTCTGTCATTCAGAGTTGAGTTACTTCAATATGTGTGTATTTGATCTCTGGTTTGTGTTTGAAATATGTGTCTGTATAAAATGAAACAATACGCTTGGCATATTTGTGGTAGCATTGCTCACATAACGTACAGTTCTATTGTCTTGATGTTAGATAAGCATGCACAAAAAATGTTTTTACTTCTGCATTATATCTCTGAACTGATTTACATTGCAGAAAGGGGGATTTTAATTTTTCTGATGGGTGTAAGCTGTATTAATATACAACTTCAGCGATATAGAAAAAGAAGATTTTGGCTAAAAGGGAATGTCTTTGTTGTATATACAGCGCTCTTAATTTTGGAAGGTTCCAGTGTTACTGGATTTCATTTTTATTGGGCATCATACTTCTTGTATGTGTTGTCTAATTTATATTTTCTAGAATAAAAGTGTCTTTCATGCATTCTCACTCATTTGAAATCTTTCCAAGTTGCTGGCTAATTAAAATATCCAGCCTTATAAACTAAATGACAAATTTCTGTATGACTTATTATTTGGACAAGTTAAGGAAAACAGTTTAATCTCTCCTTTCTTGTTGCTGTAAATCAGTTGTTTGCCTACAATGTCTGGCCTTTTCCAAAAGAGTTGTCTTCCCTGCAGTTATTTATCTATAAACATATGCACTGATTATGTGCATGTTAAATACATCTGTATAATCTAGATGTATAGGTAAACCTGCAATTAACTATATTTATATACGTGCCATGCTCTGTAAGCATGCATGCTCTGTAAGGTGTAAAACATTATATGCATATTATTTTAATAAATACAGAAAATCTGCATTTTTCTAGATGCAAAGTAGCACTAAATCCCTGCCCAGACTAGTTTGCAATCTAAATGAGCAAGACAGATAAATTTTAGGGAGGAAGGTTTGCCATACAAGTAAAGTAAATGATGTGACAACATTAGGTACAGTTTTTCTCCCATTTTCCCTGATCTCATTGTTTTGCTGAAGCAAGAAATACACAGATAATTTTGGTACATCATTGTAATTTCCATATATATAAATTACTGCAGCATCTACCATTTTAAGTTTAACTGCATTGGGGTTTTTTAACATTTTTATAACCCTTTTTTGTTTTTCCTTAAAATTACTGTTGCCTTTTTTTGAAAACACAAAGAAAAATACTTCCATTTTTCTGTAACAAAATATTTTTCTGCATATCAGCTTGTCTTAACTATGAAAATGTAAGAAAATAACTGAGCTAGTTTGGTGGGCTAAAAGGGGCAGAAGAAAAGAAAACCAGTATCCTGACTCTTGTGCCAAAAGATGACTATTAGTATTCATCACTATATTATCGTTTGAGAGAGAACACAGCACTGCAGACATTGCTGTGGATGGGACGCACTTGAATTTTCCCTGCTTACTCTAGTTTTATTTGTGGATGGAATTAGGAAAAAAAAAATGCGTGTGGGGGTTAGGCGAGGGCTTAGTGACGCTGCTGCTAATGCTATGTGGGAGTCACTTTGGCCAGGAGTCAGAGAAGATTTGTGCATGCCGCAGCGCTGACATAGAACTGCGTGTCTTCTGAGGGCCTGGCTTCAGGGAGAAAACATGGCTGAAGCTCAGCATCAGTCTCCCCAGTGCCTAGTGAGAGCCCTGATCACACAGAAGAAGAATACACTATTTTGCAGATTCTTATTTTGATGTTGGAAATCTGAATTAAAGTGTTTCCAGTTGGTTAGATACCCAGGTCTCTTTCAGAAAGTGTTTTTTTTCTGTTTTGGCTTACTAGTAGAAAGTTGGAGCATCTGAAAACCTTTAAGCAAAAACTGTTCTCTTCAATAATAATTACATCAGGTGAGAAAGAATAAATCTGAAAGCAATTTCAGTGCAAGTTGGATAGAAAGATGATGACTGTTGTGTAAAAAGTAAGTGTTCTAAGGGAGAAAAAACAAAGATTTTTTGGAATTCCATAAGCAATCCACTGAATTTTTAGTCGGAAGGGATCAAGATAACAAAGGGAAAAAAATACTACATCTAATAAAATTTTTGAAAACCCCTAATCAAATAGGAGATACCAGGATATAAGTAATTCATTATACGAGAATGGAACAATGAATGACATTTATGAATCAGTGATTTTATGAGTCTACATGTATTTCAGTGGCACAGAACAACAGTTGCTTTTAGGAGAACTGTATGTATAGATGCCTCAAAAATCAAAACAATAATGCCAAGACACATCAGTGTGTTCCTAAATGCTGCTATGACATTATGGTTAATAGTAACATTATCTATTTGGATACTTAACTCCACTGTGTAATGATTAAAGTAATTTTTCTCAGATACTGAGTCTGTGAAACAGGAATAGAAAATACTTTGTGGAAATGTAACTATGAAATTACACAAAGCTTAATAGTTTCTGTATTAGTAATCTGTCTATTTTTAGTTTTTTAGCCTTCAGGCAGAGAAGCAATCAGTATGGTCTTCTGAGCTGTAGCTACAAGCATGTTCTCTTTAAGAATCTTGCAAAACTCAAAAGTTAGGAAAATCTTGGATTTACTTGCAGTCTGTGAGAAATTGTTGCTTTGCCTTTGTGCAGTGTTTTTGATACAATGCTATTTCTTGTGACTTGTGCCCTGATTTCGTTTGCTACGACAAGGCATCTTTTGTTTCAAACAAAACCTTGCGGTTAATTTTCTGCTAGGTCTTTTCATGAAAAAGGAAGGTCACGGCTTACAGCATTTGCATTGTCACTGCAAAGGACTGTACAAACTGTTCCGTGTGGACCAGGATGTTTCTGTGATTAATTTAACACTTGCTACATGCTTTTTACAGTAGTATTTTCCTTTTTACAATTTCAGTACCCTATGTGTGTTATTTAGGCACTTGTGTAAGATACAAATCACATTTTGAGGATGAATTGCAAAGTTCCCATAATTAATTCATCCATAATTAACATGAAGTGAAGATCAAGTTTAAAGACATTGAAATATTTGAAAGAATGTTCCTTACAGCTGGTGCTAACGTCAATTTAATAGTAAAATAGTATGGTATTTATGTGAGACTTTAATGCATTCTCATCTACAAGTATCAGTACCAAGTACAGATGCAGATTTTTACTTACTGCTTACCCACATGGTTCTTTGTATCTTAAATATATTTAGTATGTGGGCATGATACAGTTATTTGACATTTTACAATTTGTCCTTTGTTTGCATGCAGCAAGGAGTTATGGGCGAAGACGAGGTAATTCAATTCTGTTTGTTACAGTTCAATTAATTCTGATCTGTTACTGATCATTATGATTAATTAATCCAGATTGTTGATTGTAATTGCTTATCTGCATGTTGTCTTAGTTTGGGGAAGATGGAGGGTGTGAGGGAAGGAGGAGTACAGTCTGGATTGTTATGATCATTGTTCTCTTAGAGTCTGAATTGCAAATCCTTTAATCAGTTAAAAACTGCAGTTCTAATCGTAATTTAGTTCATGCTAATGGCTACTGCTTGCAGTCATTGCCCCCTTTAAAAGCATACAGTTTGCTAGTTGTCCTTCTAACTTGTCTCCTTTTGCTTTTGTAGAAGCAGTAGTGTAAAGTAAAAACTAAAAGCCTTTCGTAAACTTAGCAAGAAATTAAGTAGACTGCTCTTAGAAATAGTAAACAGATCTTCATAGTATAAGCCAATACATGCTCATTAACCTTGAAAAAGCTGTACTGTTTTAACTGTACTAGGATGTGACCTGAAGTTGTTATAAAGACCATGAAAAACATGCAGAAAAAACTACCAAGATCTTTGGTAGCTTCCAGTATTCACCACATACACATCAGTCCATGTGTCTGTCTTGGTCTCTGCATTGGTTCATAACCTAATGCTTGGTAGCCATACTCTAGAGAGGGATGATGCTGTAGATCATGGCCAGGAGATGTAACAGTACAATTGTTTTGACAGTTCCTGCCAGATCCTGTTTATTTTTTTACTGTCATAAAACAAAAAGAAACAAGCGTTTAGAAGGGCTTATCCTTTTTATTCATAGTTGTCAGGAGAAATGTGAAAGCCTGTTGAAATGGAACAGCAAATTACCTTTTTGCTTTCTTTATCTGAGAGACATTTAAAAGTGAAGAGGATGGAGAAGAAAGTATTAGGAGTCATACAGACCATATTACTCTGAAAGTGTTTATCCATTGCCCTTCACGTCACCTTGGCTCTCAGAGGAGCTACAGTGCTTTTGGCAAACCTTTACCCACATTAAAGTAAAACTGAGCTCTCTGGTATCACTTCAGAACATGTTCTGGTTTTATTTGTGAAGAACAATTCTCACTGTTTTTAGATTTTAACATGGGTCTGTGGGTAAAAATAAATTATTCTGAGGATTATTCTATGACTATTTTCCCCATTATATACTTGTCTATATTGTAAGTTTTATTGTCTAAGAAGCACTTCTTATAAACCAATATAAATTACAGCAATTTTAGATTTAAGATATTGAGAATAACTCTCCTGTATTAGTGGAATGTCTTAAAATTTTCACTT
The DNA here is from genome assembly GCA_013397845.1 of Melanocharis versteri. NCBI lineage: Eukaryota > Metazoa > Chordata > Aves > Passeriformes > Melanocharitidae > Melanocharis > Melanocharis versteri. The sequence goes on from VZTG01010317.1 coordinate 34,120, forward strand.
GGCAGTTTCCTGCAGGTTCCTGCAATATGAGTGTTATTTCTTCCATTATGCACTTCTTCCTGTCACTGTCATTATGGTAACAGCTCCATCTTCTCCACCATTCACATTAGTAATTCAGAGATTCATTGCATCCAACTTTTTTGGTTGAGCAACCAAATCTTACCATTTGTTCATATACATCTTTAAGATTTGATCATTCTTACTTGTCTTCATAACTAGAATTCATATCCACATTATCCTACAATCTTGATAGATTCAATCTTGCTCCTCTTATGCCTAAATAGTTGATATACAAGAAGAATCTGGTTGCCTGCTTCATCCAGCTGTGTTAGCTTTGTGTCTCCATTGCTTGCTCACTTTTCTGCCCCATTGAGCACCAGCTACATGCTTCCAGTTTCTAAGGCAACTCTGCTGATGTGTTACAGACCTGTTGAATGTGTCCTTACGGTAGCAAGCATCTCTTGCTCCCCACAAGTCATTCTCAAACATGCCTATCACCAATCCTAATGAAAAGGAGGAGCTTTCTGCATTTGCTGTACTCCTCTCTGTTGGACGCCTGCTGAAGACACAGATACGCCATCATAAATATTATGTAGTTAACAGTCTTTGTTACTTGGTACAATCCTGCAGTCCTGGTTTTAATCTTGTGCTCCTTGTGATATTTTATGATATTTGGTTGTTCTATATTGTCCTGTGCTTTCATTCCGTTTTTTTGTTGAGATACCACATCAGGGTCAATAGGCATTACCATAACATAGGCTATTGGTCATAATGTTTGCTGTCTGTTCTCCAGTCTTGTCTTTTAACCACCTGATTCTTAGATGGTCTTCTGGAAATGAAGGGCTTTCCTACTGCTCTCACCCCCAGCTGGTCAGCACTGGATCTGCTGGTATTCCTACCAGGCTTTTCTGGTAATGTTCCCCTGAGTGGGGAGAATTAAAGACTGCAGTATTGCTCACAGCCAAGGTCCTGCAGACTCAGCTGTCAGGGACCTGCTGGTCCTGCCTATGGGTTTTCAGTGGGTGAATCTGGAAGGAGTTCTCTTTTTAAGATGAAAAACTAGCTTGCTTCCCAAAAGTGTGCTGGGTTGTTTTTTGGTTTGGTTTTCTTGCTTCCTTTGGGAAAGCCGTTGAATTAATTAATAATTATTTTTTAAATGAGTGGCAAACAGGAAAAATGGCATTTCAGAAGAAATGGTGATGTGGACTATCGGTTTTGCTTCACAAATTCTTTCTTTTGAGGCTTTTTGCAGTTAAAAGACTGACTTCTGATTTTGAAACTGTCATTAATCTTAATGTTGCTGACCTAAAGCAATAAAAGATTGAATATACCAAGATTAATATCCTCGCCTTCTGAATTTTTTTTTGTTTGGAGTTCTATAAAATTTGTAAATATGAAATAGGGAAGAAATACGTGGGACAGAATTACCATATTTTCACTTCCCTCTGCCTTCTCAGTGTCAGTTTGGGTCACATTGCATGTGCAAAGCCATCCTGGGAACTTCCCAGATTTTACACTTGCTCTTCAGGGTAAGAGTAGACTCACTGCAGATTACTACGTTAGGAACCACCACAAGGCTTCCCTCCAAAACTGTGGTAAATTGAGAGTGAGAAGAATAAATCAGCACTGTGACTCATTTTTCAAGTGTTACATTTTGCACATTTACTAAAATTCCCTTTTACTTTCTTAGAAATTGAATATATTCTTATGTTATCAGCATCCGATACCTTTAGAAATACATGTTTGGAACTTGTTGTGACGGTGATGTTTCTGTTTCCCTGTTCAATTAAAATTTAAATGTTTTAGACACGCAGTAGTCATTCAGGTGGAGGAAGTTATCAGTTTAACTTGAAGCTAAACCGAAGGCAGACTAATAATACTCACTTAAGCAATCTGTAATATTTTCTCTTCATAAATAAGACCCTTTAATTAAAACAAGATTACCACTTTCTTACTGGATGCAGCAGAGCAACTACCATATAATGTAGTATGAAATGTTACACTTAGAGTGATGTCAGCTTGCAATCTTGAAATTCTGTTTTGAAGTTTAATACATTTTTTCATTCTCCTAATTTTTCTTTAAACTAATGTCAACTTTTCTAATACCTTGGTATTTTCATTTTGACTCTCCAGACTGCTATTCCCCCATTCCCTAAAATTACATAACCATGTACTGCCACAAAATTATTTTAATGTACATTATTATCTTTTCTTTTTAAGGCCGTTCTTCCCTCTTCCCAATAGATGATGGCTTGCTGGATGATGGTCATAGTGATCAAGTTGGAGTCTTGAATTCCCCTACCTGCTATTCAGCTCATCAGAACGGAGAACGAATTGAGCGTTTTTCTCGGAAAGTGTTCGTTGGAGGTCTTCCACCAGATATTGATGAAGGTGAGCCACCTGAAAACCAAGCAGACTAAGTTTGGAGTGAGAGACAAAAAGAGGTCATGCAAAACCTGACTTCATTAGTAAAAATGAGCCACTCAGCAAAATAATGTTGTGGTGCAAAAGGCTGTAACTATATGTTCTTTATGTAATATCATCTCTTTTGGTTTTGAGATGGTGCAGTTGTTTCTGATTCTGCAGTTGCAGATTAGAGTTGCATGTAATGCCTGCAGTGTGTGCTCCTGCTTATCTTGCATATTCCTTTCAAATACATCTTAGCCCTCCTCTATCTGTGCCTGCTTTATTCTGTATTCATAGCAAACTTCCATTTGTAAATGAATTTCATATTCTATTTTACTATTACCTGAAGATCTCAGCAGTGATATAGAAAGGTTAATGTTATTCCTGATGAGAAATAGAGAAACTTAGGCAGAGCAAGGCCAAGTGGCAAAGCACTCTTCATGCGTTCAACAGAGACTGTACTACAGAAACTCAGATTGTTAAGCAATTAAAATTGCTTTGTACACCAGTGGTGCTTTGAAGTAATTGTGCTGTTTAATATGAGGCTTCTCCTGTGCAGATAAATGTAAATTGCATGTTAACTTTCTAATGTAAACAGAAGTCCCTTTAGGAGGTTCATTGTAATCCTAGAATAATGTGCAAACCAAATAAGCTGACTGTGTTTAATTAACTTTCAGACACGTAAAGACCAGATTTTGGTTCCATTTTCATTGAGATGCTCTTCTACAATGTACTATGGGATTTGTTTTAATACACTTCAACACAGTTGCCTATAATACAAATGCTAAACAAAACCACGTGGAAATACATTTTATTTCTTTCCTGCCTGTTTATATGATGACGGCAGGATATGACTGAAAGAAATTGAGCATACTTGTGTTTGAGTTGCTGCTTTCATGTAGTTTAGAGTATTCTTCCTCATGGCCAAGGCTTTTCCAGTCACTGACATATAGGTGTGGCTGGTATAGAAAGACATCGTAAAGTTGTGCGAGGGACATTAGTAGATCTTGCAACAAGATGGTTGTTAGAAGCACCTCTAAATAGACAATTTTAAATTTCTGTCTCTGATACATGCATAGTATCTGCTATAGGACAGATAATCCTATATATGTTTCCTATATATAGGAAAGTGCTAGCATGTTAACTGTGATGTTACCTGGTATATAAATATCTACTTCCGAAGCTCTGAACTGTACATCGCTAAACAGTAAATTAATTTGATTTCATTCAAACCAGATTCTGGTTTGAATTTTGGGAAGTACCACGCAAGTTCTCTGGAATGGCTTTAGCTGCTCATATGCTTCTGAAATGCTGCTGTTTTTAAGTAATAAAAACAAATGTATGATTTAAATCACCAGAAATAAATTTTGTAAATATTAACACTTTGGAAGGTGTGTCTATTGAAGTTTTTTGTTTATGAAACTTGTAAATTTTGTTCTGCTTTTTTCCCACGAAATGTCAACCTTTGCTAGAAGCAAAGGTCTTTGCTTGATAGTACTTTTTCATTGGGTTATGCCATTTACTTTAATTGCAACTATTGTACCTGTTTTTAGATGAAATTACTGCCAGCTTCAGACGATTTGGGCCCTTGGTAGTAGACTGGCCTCACAAAGCAGAGAGCAAGTCCTATTTTCCACCAAAAGGTAAGAGAGTTGGAAGGTTTTGACCTGTCACTGAGTGCAAATCTTGCTCTGGGAAACTGTCTCATCTTTTTCCAAAGGGTATAATTTAGAGTCCCTGTGAAGAGTTAAGTCTGTTGTTTCAGTGCAGGTTCAGGTATGATTCCTTTACATACTGAGACTAAAACCTGTTGTTTTGTTACTGAGCCCGATCGGCTCAACACTCTGTAGTTGTATGTGTCATTGCTCATCACTTCTGTATTTCTGCACTTCTGCATTTCTGTCTAGTTTCTAAAACTGAAATTTGATCAAATTTTTTAAGAATAAATCTTAGATAAATATTTTCCTAGGAAGTTAAAGGCAGGATGCAGAAGGATGCATTTGCTTATCCTGTCAAGATAGTCAAATACTATGCATCTTTCACTTTTAGGATGTGAACTTCCTGTTGAAGCACTAATCTTTTTTGATAAATGATTAAATACTGATTTTTAAAACTATTTTTAGTGTTGCTGTTAGACTAGACTTTTTACTGTTACTTACAAAGTGTTGGAAAAACCATTCTTTAGGTTAAGTAGTTAAATTATGTAGGATATCTCTGTATATGTACGGTCATGTATTGTTACATATAAAATAAATGCAGAAGTGTGATCCAGACATGAAAGCAATGCAGAGATTATGGATTTTGTAGAGAATGCACCAATTCATTCCTTCTGTGGAAGTGACAAATGTAGGTATAGTTCTTTTGTAAACTGATTCTTTATTTATCTGTGCATCTATGCTGGGGAAAAGACAGGATTATTATCCCCGATGGGCCCTCTAAAGAGTGGGAAATGGAATTGAAAGCATTTGAATAGCATTTATGAATGCTACATGGAAATTCTAAGACAAACAAAGAGACTTTGGCTTTTTTGATTGTCAGCCCAGCACACAAAGCTACTGTCAAGTTAAATTTGATTATCTTAAAGAGTGCATCTCTCTTCATAAATTACCAAGAGAAATTCCCAAGGAACTCTTTGAAGAAGATGCATCTCGCAGAGTCTGTGATGAATATATAGAAGACAGAAGATGTGATATATTCTTACCTGAAAGGAATGGGATCTGGCATTCGTTTCCAAGGAGATAGTCCTGTCTCAGCTTCTGAACATCTTAAGAATATATTTCCAGACTTCCTTATTTGATAAAGCTTTTTGATATAGTTGGGTTATTTATAATTACCACAGTAAGAAGAAAACCCAAACTATATTGTAAGCAGAGCTTCTTAAAGGCAGAGAATACAAATAGAAGAACTTCAGTGTGTTGATCTAATTAATTCAGGAAACATTTGCAACCTAAGTGCTAAGTTGATTTCCCATTATTAACTGGTCCTTACTTGAACAATAATAGCATTTACTGTTCTTCAATCTTAGCTCTTCAGCCTAATTTTCAGTATGCTGCATTATTCAGTATTTTTTGTATGTAGCCTAACACATTTAAAATACAGTGTAGATTTCTCTTTGTAAATACTCTGGAAAAATACAGCTGCTGACTGTTACTGTGTATGTATCTCTTTTGTTCAATTTAATACATATGACCCATGATTATTTTGTAGAAGGATTTCATTAAAAATTGTCTTTCATTAGTATTACTTGCGTGGACAGACAAGAACTATATATACATATATCAGTAAGATATCTGAAATGGCTAAGGATAGGCAAAATAAAGCTTTGAGATCAATCAGTAATTACCAGTTGAGAAATATATACTATATTGGTTCAGGGAATTAATGTTTTTTGCTATTTTCAATCTCCGTTTTCTAAATTGTCACTCTGCATGAAATCAATTCAGTGTCTATATTTTTCTTTGTTCAGTTTCATTAGAGATTTGCCATAGTATTGCTTTCCAAAGACATCTCAGAATTAGGCCATTCTGGACTGATTCATATAAGTCTTCTCTGTGGTGAAGAGATGCAGCCTGGTTTTTTTTTTTACTGTTGTTCAGTTTTCCAGGCTGTGCTTCCTTCCAAGCTCTCTGCTTACAGAAGGTCCTGAGGGAAGGCCAAGTTCATAATAAGTGTTTCCTTGCTGAAAGAAATTCAGAAAGTGTCTTGATCCATCAAGGCTGGCTGCCTTCTGAGAAACACCAACTGCTGGTTCTTAACTAATTACATTTGGTGTTGGTTCACCACAAAATTAGATCCAAACATAACAGCAATTTTTACAACTTTTCACTGATCTTACAAGGAAGCTCTGTTCTGGAAAAAACCCTCTGTTGAGCTCAAAGTACAAAGTCTGTAACAGTGATCTGCCAACTGTAGTGTAGAATTCCTTCCTTTCTGACTTGCCACTGTTTATCATAACTCATGTTATTACGTAGTTGGCAAATACACTTATTTATGAAACAATACACATGTCCAAAGTAACTTGCCAGGTTGAGGACTCCTCCTTGTGATAATGAAGCTCCCAAAGAAATGGTGCCATGAAGATATGGAAATACAGAAAATGCCTTTCAAAATATGTCCAGTTGTTTGTGTCCGCTGTATTATTTATAGTCTGTCTCAGAGGATAATCTGTTTCAAACAGGACAGTGTCCTCAGCCTTTTCTAACTGGTTGTTTCTGCTGCCTTGTATCATGTAGTGCAGTAGCTTCTTTCTTCAAGGTTCCCAGTTGCTAACTCAAAGCTGACTAGCTGAAAAACTTAGGTTGGAAATGTTCTGCTTCAGTTTCAGAAGCAAAACCCCAGGTCCATACAAGTTCTGTTGAACTTGTTACCAGCTAATTTGATCACACTGAATAGGATCAAACTCTGGATTCAGGCAAGTAACTGTAGGTGTCTTCATGTGTGATTAGTGTCTAAGCTTCCTGTAATCAATGTGGATCTGGCCAGTACAGCCAGGGAAGTCTAGAGGGCAATTCAGGTCACTGTAACATAAGCACATTGAGCTTGATTCATTTACCCAAACTGAGGATATCTGAAAGATATCCATGGGTCTCACAAATACAGTAACCACAAATACAGCACCCCATTTCTACACTTCACGCATGTTTTAGAGTTAATTCTCCATCAAAGATGACTAAATGACGAACTGAAAGATGGATTATGTAGATCCTTTGTCTATATTAACCTGCAGCTTGGACTGATTCTTTCTGATTTAAGTTAAGGTGCAGCATTCCCTGGGCAAGAATTGCACTGTACTGAGGCCATTTAGTGTCCTCTGTGGAGAGTCTGTCAGGACAATGGAGGGACCAGCCCCAGCACAAAATACCACTGCAGTCACTGGCATGTCACTACATGGGCAGTGCCATGCTGGCTTGCACTGATTCTCTTGACTCCTCTTCTAAGCCATTAGCGACAGGAATTAGCTGGAGGCTGATAGAACTTAAAGCTGCTCTCTGATTTCTACACAGAATATGCATAACAAGAAGCATCCTTTCTCCTTCTGGTAAACTCCCATATTACTGTGAAATAAAGAAATTTCTTCCTTGCTCAGAAAGTCATGTTAGCATGAATCTAGTCTAGAACGCTTTGCTTTGGATTTGTTCTTTATATAATGAATACGAAAAAATAAAAAGTTTTAATTTGGCAGGACTCTTCAAACAGCTAGGCCTTTCAAACTTACCTTATAGGCTTTCTGTTTCCAGTGTTCACCAAATATATTAAAAAAATATATAATTTCTTGGTCTTGTTTTATTAAGAGAAGTGTCAGCTCATGACTCTAACCAGTGCAGTATCTTTAGAAATCAGGAACTGTAGCTCTAAAGCCAGTTACCTCCAGAAAGATTTGTCTATTATTTGAGGTTATTTTCTGAGTATTATGAAAGTCACCTACACTGATTGCCTTTGAAAATAGGTATATTAGTAATAGTTTCAGTGTTAGGCAGAGGAATTTAGTCAAGTGATAAACACAGGATAAAACAGGAGTTACCAAACCTTGACTCCCACAGAAGGTATAAATTCTGGTAGAGGTGCACATGAACAAGAGATTTTTATAAAACTCTTCCATCTAATACTTTTCACCTTGTGAAATATGTACACAACATCGAACCTTTGTTTCTTGGTATGTAAGACCTGAACATGACCTGCTCCTGTTGGTGTACATGATCCAAAGCCATGAAGCAGCTTCCTTCAAAGAAGACTGTTAGAGTGGCTTTGCTTTTTCATTGTAAACAGGCTTGTATTGCTACTGGGTGTGAAGCTGTTCAAGTTAAAAGACTAATGTGTTACCCAAAAAAAACTAAACTAGGGAATTAAGCTGTCTTGCAGTACAGTAGAACACCTCATACACTTTACCCTACCTTCCCCACATGTTTCACTGTGACATCTACTTTTCTACCACACGTGCTAATTGCTAATCACAAAGAGACTAGTTAGGCACTTCATCATATTTATGCACGTGGCTTCCACCACTGCACTGGCTTTGCAGACATTAAACATCCACAATAGTTCATGAGTTATGCATGTTGAGGTGAAAGAAAAATCCAGTAAAAGCATATATTGAGAAACTAGAAATGGGTAAGAATAATATTTGTGCCATGCAGTTGTTGGCATGTCGTAGCTGTAGTAACAAAAATAGCCCTAATTTATAATGTCTAAATGAATTACTAAAGATAAAACTCTAATTTCCCGTTGAAAGCACTTTGTAGCTAATTATAGAGGCTGGTTGCCTGAATAACTAGCATTCTTTGAAGAAGTCTATGGCTAATGTGTAATTGATCTGTGCCAGAAAATGTACCCTGGTCCAGGACAAGTGATGGAAAGTAGTTTGTGTGCAGACTGTGCAAGTCTAGGTTCTTTGGAAGGGATTCTCTGTTTCTGTACATGGCTATAGAATCAGTAAGGTTGGAAAAGACCTCTAAGATTGAGTCCAACCATTAATGTAACCCTGCCAGGTCCACCACTAAACCATGTGCCTAAACACCACATCTATATGTGTTTTGAACACTTCTGGCAATAGTGCTTCCATCACTTCTCTGAGCAGCGTGTTCCAGTGCTTTTCCACTCTTCCACTGAAGAAATTTTTCATAATGCCCAGTCTAAACTTCCCCTGGCACAACTGGAGGGTGTTTCCTCTTGTCCTATCATTTGTTACCTGGGAGAAAAGACAATTCCCCCCCACCACACTACAGTCTCCTTTCAGACAGTCGTGGAGAGCAATAAGGTCTCCCCTGAGCCTGTTTTCTCCAGGTTAAAGGCCTCCAGCCTCTCCTTATAGAACTTGTGCTCCATACCCTTCCCGAACTCCATTACCCTTCTTTGGATACACTCCAGCACCTCAGTGTCTTTCTTGCAGGGGGGCCCCAGAACTGAACACACATTTGAGGTGTGGCCTCAACAGTGCCAAGTACAGAGGGACCGTCACTGCCTTTGTCCTGCTGGCCACACTATTACTGATACAAATCAGGATGCCATTGGCCTTCTTGGCCATCTGAGCACAGCTGGCTCATGTTTAGCTGACTGTCGAACAGCACCCCCAGGTCCTTTTCCACCAGGCAGCTTTCCAGCCACTCTTCCCCAGCCTGTAGCGTTCCATGGGGTGGTTGTGTCCCAAATGCAGGACCTGCACTTGGCCTTGTTGAACCTCATACTGTTGGCCTCGGCCCACTGATCCAGCCTCTGTGTGGGGACATGAGAAAATTATCTTCTCAGGCTGGTTTTCTTAAACAAAATAACTTTACTTTGTTCCAGGCTAGACTTAGGGAGCAAGATAAATTGCATTGTAAATCATTGAAAGTCTAGAGCTGTGGAGCAAACCTACAGACAGACTAGTTTAATGGTACAGGCTATACCCTAACTTTATGTCTTCAGAGGGCAAGTAGTACAGCTGAGCTCACGACACAAGGCTTTCTGAGGCTTTTAATTAAGTGGGATAAACCAAGGCATGAATACATGTTTTCTAGATGAGGTTGAGAAGGCAGTATTAATGTATGTTTTTTCTGTTGCTTTCCTTTCAGTGTCAGGAGTGGTAGTAGGAAGTGACCCTGAGATTAGCTCAGATCTTTAGAGCATGGTGCTAATAACAATCCAAGTTGTAGATTCAATCCCTATATGGGCCAGTCATTTAAGAGATGAACTCAGTGATCTATGTGTGTCCTATCCAACTCAGAATATTCTGTGGAATCTGTAGTAATCCTTATCACTCCTCTAGTTCTTGTACTTGAATTTTCTATCTTTTACAAGTTGCTGCAGTTAAGCATATTAATAGCTGCAGACATAGAGGTGGTGGGTTATACGGAGGCACTTACCATCCTTATGTGTCTGGAGCTGTATGGCAGTACCTTTGAATTGCATTAGGATAAGACCTGATGAAAAGTCAGTATCTGGAGAATCTTTGTATGTCTGATCCCTTAGACAGTGTCATGTGCAATTAACACTCCCTTTGATTAATCAAGTTTTTGCACTCCCATCGTTCTTGTCCTGAGCTCTCCATTCAAACTGAAATGTGTGTGCCTGGCTTCTGACCAAGGAAGGACAGTTACATGGAGCTTATCTCACCCATGCCGGTCGGCATATGCCCACGTTCACTGAGTTTTGCATGGGTAATACGTGGATGTTAAATTCTATGATAAATAGTGAAATATATCCCCATTAAAACAGATTTTGAATCTAAATTAATACTAATTAAGCTTAAGTTAAACAGGTCATCATTAAAAAAAATACTGTTCAGAAGTGAAGAATGGACTTTACAAGGAAATCTTTCAGCCCAAATCCAAAAATTCCGTATGATGTATTTGTTAAGAAACTAAATAAGATTTACATAAAAATATGGAATACATAAAATCCTGTCACGTGTCCCTTTTATGTAGCTGTGATGGGACTGTGGTATGAGGGGTAAGAAATAAGGTACAACTTATTAGAAAGACCAGTATAGATCTTACAGCTTTTTCTTTAAACCCTATTTTTGTTCCCATATGTCTAAAATCAGTTGTGCATTTGTTTCTCAAATTTTACATTGTTAATGCACTGATTCTTTAATGATCTTCAAGATACACCCTACCACCTATACCTTGGTGACCTACAGTGTCTGTTTGCAATAAGAAATGGCTGGTGGTTAATTTTCTCAGAAATAACAGCAACATTTCCAAAAGCCTTGGTAATGCACCCATGTTCCCTTTTCCCAAGCCCACTCTAGAGCAGCTGCTTCAGCATTTACTTCTCCATCAAAGTAATAAAATATAACTTCGTGTGAAAACTCTAAATTTGGTAGTAATCTCAGAAAGAAATGTGATTTATAGTCTCTTTAAAGTTTGTTTTAGTATACAACCCTAATTGTGCTATTGGGTTATTTGTAAAGTAACAAATTTAGTGTATCTCATACTGTAACTGTGAAAGTAACATGTCAGGTTCTTTGCTTGTCTGACTGTTTGGTTTTATGTAGCATTAAATAAACATGTTAATTCCTGTTTTTGTAGTGTTTGAAAGGTTTGCTGGGTCACTTATGTAATAAAATACTTTGATCTAATCTCCAGAATAGAGATTAGTCCTTTGTGCCAAGTCGGATTTTCATTGTATAATGTCCGTTGCAGCCAATGAATGATGTTTAGCCTAGACTTCCAGTCTTCCAGATAGAGCAGACATGTTTGCTTTTATTTGGTTATTAGTCTCTTCTGCCAATTATTTTACAGATGGAAGTTCTGTTAATTATGGCAATGTAGTACATAGTTAAATAAGATGACTAATACGAAAGAATTGGTTTGACTTTCTTTTACTTTTGTATGGAAGAGTGGCTGGCAAAAATGATTATGTAAAATAAAGATAAGAGAAAATGTATCAATTGGTTTGGGTTTTTTTCCAGGTTACGCATTCCTCCTGTTCCAAGAAGAGAGTTCTGTTCAGGCCCTGATTGATGCCTGCATTGAAGAAGATGGAAAGCTCTATCTGTGTGTTTCCAGCCCCACTATCAAGGACAAGCCAGTAAGTACACAGTCGATGGCCTGCAGGCTGTAGCTGCCATCTGTCTAAAGCAGCATTGGAAATTATGAAGATGAAAAAAATCAAAAGTAAACTACTGTTAGCAGAGCTCAACATCTGGAACACTTAGATTATTTTAAAATTGTAGTATTTTGAATTAATAGGATTAAAACAAAGCACCTAGACATGCTACGGTAATGAGATTATGACTGACAATTTATGTAGGCTGATGAACATATTTCCACACTGTAGTGAAACTTAAAGTAGGGTACTACTTTCTTTCCCAATTTAATAGGTTCAGATCCGTCCCTGGAATCTAAGTGATAGTGACTTTGTGATGGATGGTTCGCAGCCACTTGATCCTCGGAAAACAATTTTTGTTGGAGGAGTCCCTAGACCGTTAAGAGCTGGTGAGTAGAATCTGTGGCAATTTTTAAAACTAAGAAATTATTAGAAATAATTTGTACCATGCATAATTTTTTGTAGTTATGTATAGATATAGATATATACATATGAAAATTGAACAGTCTTGGTAGTTTTAACCACAGTACACTATTCATGTATTCTTAAATTTCTCTACTGTCTGGCTTTGGCCATAAATCACAGTTTATCATTGAGATTTACTGGGAAGTGTTACCTCTCTATAGCTATAGAAAATATTTTGATCGTATTAGCAAAACTGTAGTGTAAGCTGTGTTACAAAAGGCATAAAACAAAGTGTTTGGTTTTAAAATAATGCTATGGAAACATCTCTGCCCTGCTCCATGACAGTGGAGTGCTATTTGTACCTGCTTGTCATTGTGCATTAGCTACTCTTCTGCTGCTGTCAGGTTACATGCACAAGCACAGGTGATGGACTACTTGAACAAGTAGGCAAAGAGGAAAAAGGAGGAAATTTAGAGAGCTAGCACAGACTTTATGGCACAACATTATATGAGATTGCAGGACTCTTTCTAGACTCTTGCCAGAGGCATGAAGGAAAAAAGAAATGTTTCTGTAGCTGTGGAATGGTTGATGTACAACCTGGACAAGTCTGCATTTTCAGATTGGCTGCAGTAGCCTTTTACAGTGCTTTATGTGGCTTTCTAGTAAGTAGGTTGCAGTGGATGTTGGAAGTAGAAGCATACCATACAGTGGTTCAAATTCCCTTTTTTCTTAGAATGACTTCTGGAGTTCATTAGTCTTTCATAGTTAGTAATGAATTTTATTCTTAGAGAAAGATGAGCTTTTAGATGAAAGATGTAAGAAAACCAAGAAGCAAGAGTGCAAATTTGGAATACAAAGGATCTTAAATTTTTCTATCTTGGACCTGCAATGCTCAAGCTTTTTTGTTATTTTACTTTTAAGACTCTACTTTTGACTGTAATACATGCTATGTAAATGAGTGTAAACACAGTTTATTCCAACTGCAGATTTATTTTTCTTTAAATTCAGCCCAGTGCTCTCCATATTACTGTGCTGAATGTCTGTGATAAATTTAATGGATGCATTCTTATGCTCAGCTCGCAGATGCACTGTATATGTGAAAATGAAACTTTTATGGCATTGTGAAATAAAAATAATGACTTCACAAAAGCAGTAAAACTTAAGGAGTCTCTTCAAACAGCTATTGAACATCAAGGACTGCTGACACCTCTATATCCTAATACAGAGGATACTAATTCTGAAAAAAACAGTGTTTTCCACCCCAGTGAGCTACAACTGAATTCAGTATAATCTGGCAGTCAGAGGATTGCCAAGGTACTTGATCTGTAAAATTTGAAATTTTTGTTCCTCTGAACTTCAGTATCTATGGTAAGTATAGCACTGTAGAGATAATCAAGCTCAGTGTGGCTGATGAAAAGATGCTAACAACATCTTTAAATTCAAGTAGGACATAAAGGTTTAGGACAGCCAGAGAACATGCACCAAGGAATTTGTGGCACGTGGATCTATTTTATACAGCTTACATTCCAATGCCTGCCCGAAAACTCTTTTGCTGTAATCCTCTGAAGAAAACCGCTCTGGAATTCCAGTTCCAGGTTATAAAGAACGTACAATTCCATTGTTCCTTGGATGTATGTACCCACAGTGGGAAAGATCTGTCTGCTGAGTAATTAATAGCTTATTTAATATTATTTCTTCAGTATTTTTTTTAGTCTTATTACTGTTTCATTGGCTGTTGCAAAATTAATAATTAAAATTAGCTTTCCTAGCATTTTTAGACATGAGCATACTATGTTTGTACTGTAAGAACAGCTTGAATAAACTCTGTTTTGTTTCTTAATAGTGGAATTGGCTATGATCATGGACCGTCTCTATGGTGGAGTTTGTTACGCAGGAATTGACACTGACCCTGAGCTGAAATACCCAAAAGGTGCTGGACGTGTTGCTTTTTCCAATCAGCAGAGTTACATTGCTGCCATCAGTGCTCGGTTTGTTCAACTTCAGCATGGCGATATTGATAAACGAGTAAGTTACACAGAAATTAAAAAAAAGGGTTATGCTCTATAAAGAAACTTCTCAGAGTGTGGTAGCATTGCATGTGATTTGCTTTCAAGCCAGTTTTTCCTTTTTTTAGCATTCATGTAACTCCACTACTTTCAGGAGTATGCCGTGAATGCCCCCAAACGAACAACATGTTTCCACAGAGCAGCAGTTTGTTCCTTTGACATATGTTGGACCATATGTTCTTCCCATTCTGGAGTTCCTGGTTTTGTTGTGTATGGGCAAAGGGCTTAAAAAATCTCTTTCTCTCCCATGTTCTAATGAAACCAAATACTGTGATAATTCCTCTGTCATTCACGAGAAACTCTAGTATTCATTGGCTTCAGATTAGCTTGGTACTTACAGCTGCCCTTAATTTCAGCTGTAATTGTCAGTGCTCAGAAAGTTGGTCAGGCTCAACACCTAAAATACAAAATGTCTTATTTTTTCTGTTTGAAAGTCTTCTTAGTACTTACCAATGCATATTTCTGTTTGCTACAGATGCTTATTCCTAGCAAAAGTAAAACTAACTTATATTAAGAAGACTAGTGAACTTCATAATTCCTAATTAGAAGTATAAGAGTAGCAAAGAAAACTAGGATCTAAATTATGTCAGTTTTAAGGGTCAGTAGTTTTGATGTCAAGAGCTGCAGAGATAGTCTGGCCTTAATAGGTGTTCTTAAAAAAAAAACCTAAGGTCTTATGGGAAGAAGGGTCGAGTAAGTAAAGTAGTTCAAGGTCCAGTCTCCTCTACAGATCAAAGACCCTGGAAGAAGAAAGTAGTACAGTTAACAGAAGCCTACTCTAGGGAGGCAGCATGTGCTTCTCTCCCTTCAAATAGATAGAGTAATACAGCTTTACGTATGTGTCTCAAATACCGCTTGCTTTATGAGCTGAAGTCCCCAAACATGGTCCTTCCCAGAGGATGAGTGGGTGTGGGTGTGAGTAGTCATCTAGGCTTCAAATTAAGATATGATGGCTACGTTTTGGTCATGGGATTGCTAGCCTTGTGACTTGCAGCTGTCGTTGACTTACAGCTCTGCTTTTTGGATACTTACGTAACATAAAAATGGCCTTGACACTGTGATTGGGTGAGAGGAAATAAAACTTTTAATCATCTTGCATTTGAATATTTGGACAAAATGAGAGTAAGGACCAGAATCCAGAATTTCTTGTAAAGAAATGCTGAATGGGTCATTTAGCTTCAGAATTGAGTACTATTTAGTGTGTTTCAGGAACTGTCTAAAGGGCATTTGTCTGTGAAGTCACCTGACCTGAAAATTGAGACCTGGACAGTTTGGTCCCATCCAAATTGTGTCTCCCTCAAAAGTGGGGGACATGGACTTGTACCTTGTAAACCATGGGAAACTTCTGTCTTGGTCTTCCTCTTCCCATGGGAGTGTGTCCTTTGCAGTAGAGAGGTTTATGGTAGACTGGCAGTGCCATCTTGTAAGAGAAGGAAGGCATGATCATGACTTTGAAGGCTGCACTTCCACATATGTTGTTCTGCTGTTTTGTGGTTTTTTATGATAGGTCACCAGAGATCTTAAGGGCTCTTTGGATGCCAAGCAGGCATCTGAAATGGCAGTGCTTGCTGTTTGTAGAGAAAAGGATGTAGGTTGTTAACACGTGATGTAACACTGCAGTTCTTAAGGCGGGATGGACTGCAGGCCTCTTGGATCATAGACGGGGGAAAAGAAAAACCAGCACAAAATCTACCCCAAATACTGGATCTGAGAAGCACAGTATTTGACTTACATCCCTTGAGACTTAATTTATAAAAACAGTACTCAATGATTTCTTCAATCAGAAATTACAAAAAAAACCCCAACCAAACCAACAAACCCAAAACCCAAACAAGTACCAAAACAATCCAAACAAACCCCACCAAGCATAGTTAGTATCTGGAGACAGGTGTTCATGGGTTGGAGAGGTTGAGGGGGAAAGGCAGGAAGATCTAGATTTTGTGTTTAAATATCTGAATTCTTAAAGTTTCTTTTTTGATACAATTTATGTTCTTTTTTTAATGTTGCTTTTCTAACACTTGAAAAATTAGGTTTTTCTATTCAAGTGTTCTCTTAAATTTGGAATTTCCACATTTTTATTACCATCCTCATTTTTTCTTATTTTAAAAAATGTATTCTGCTCCTGAGGTGTTTCACTGGCAAAATACAGCAGTGCCAAATCTTAACTATTTTAATAAACTTGTCTCTAAGTCCAGTGATGGGGAGGGTTTATGAACTTCTTTGTTTATCTGAGAGGGGGGTTAATCTATATTTTTTAAATCATCTTCTTTATTTAAACCATAAGGTCAATCCTTATTTATATAATTACTTATATTTATTACCACCCAGTTATTTGAATTACTGAGGAGTCATAGAGAAGAGCATCATTTTAGGGAACATCTTGAATCTTAGCTGAAAGTATGAAAAAGGCTATTTTCAGAAATAGTTCTTTACCTCCATGGAGTTTTTATACTAATGCCTTTTCAGGCTCTGAAAATTTTCTGAAATCAGTATTTCTGCTGATTTATACATGAGCGAGCAGTGAGTATAAATCTGTAAACCACTAGTTTTGTAAATGAGGAAGATAGTCTTGCTTTTGGTACTGCCTTCACCTGGGGTGTTTGTGTATGTTGGCCAGGAAGGTGATACAGAACATATCTCACTGAAGTCCTCGAGGCAGAGCCTGTTCTGCCCTTTACCTTAGCGTTGCCTTTCCATACCAGTTATATCCAGTTTCTGTAGGTCTGCTGTCCTTTCACATTCTTTTCATAACCAGTTTTGTCTGTGTAAAAGTCTTTTTCAATTGCTAAATTTTGCAGTTCACCTGTTTATCCTTCTGAACTTCAGTTCAAAGTATTTATAGCATTTTTTGCACATACCTTTTCCTACCTTAATTGGAAATCTTAGTGTCACAGTCACTTGACAAACATTGTCTGTGATCTTAACTTCTTCCTTGACTAAGTTCTCTGTAGCTTCTCTCCACTTCTTTTGATGTGTAGATATATTTAGTTTCTCTAACAGATGTTTTTCTTCAGCAAAGTACTCCTCATCCTGTTTTATCATCTATGAAAGCTCAGCTCCAAACATTTCTTTGGAGTTTCAACTCCAAACAATTCCTTACAATATTGTTAACTTTCATATGCCAGCAGTCTGCATCCACGTCATGTAATATTTCCATTTCCCAAAGTGTTTCTCTAATATTTTTGAAACAATCTTTGTACCAATCTTGGTGCATTAGTGCACTGAAGCTTGAAATAAATGCTGCTTCATGCTTTCAGTAATTCTGAGCCGTGAACACAGTTACTGCATAAGGTACCTGTTTATTGGAAAGTTTGAGTGTAATTGGTGATAAGGCAGGTCATTGTAGTGAAATAAGAAGTAGAGCTCGTACTGCACATAGATTACGGGAAGAAGCATACTCTGTTTGACATTTCTAGGATGGCCTCTACTTCCGAAGCTAAGAGCATGAAGCTTATTCAGCTGTAAAACTTCAGAGCGGGGAGCTGTATGTGTAAATTTTTTCCTCTGGAGATTCATTGAAAAAAGTATCATTTTAAAGTTCTTAATATTTCAGGTGTATTCTGAGTATAGAACATACAGTCGACGTCTATATGTAGCGATCTTCCGAGGTATTAGTAAGGGAAAAAATCTTGTGCAGCAGTGAGGAAAATGTGGAATACAACAATACATTCCTTAATGATCAAGTCAACTCATTTTGGGTTTTATTATGAAGTACTTCTTCCTGTCTGATCGCAGTCTGTAGCAGTTCAGTTATGCAAAGACATAATGCATATTTACCACTGGACTCCTGCCACTTTTCCATTCTGGCAGTCAGATGAGTTTGGGAGAGAGAAGCTGTGTAAGACAGGTGTTAGTAGCTGTCTGTAGACTTGCAGAATGGTCTTTAAAAAAATATTTTCGGAATTGTATTGAAACCAAATTCTGTACAGCTCAAAGCCACAGAAAGAGAAAGTAATAGATTACCAAAGTTGGTAGGGCCAAATGTGACTATATTTTAAAAATAGCGAGTGAATTTACAGTAAACAGCACTGCTAAAAGATCTGCATTACGGCTTGCAGAAAGTACTTTTAATTTGCACACAAATGTAGTACATGCAGAGACACTTGTATTTAAAAAAAAAAGTTCTACATTAAAGGGTTACAGTCTCATATGTTCAGTTATTTTTTTGCTAAACCATATAGAATTAATTGTCATGTTGACGTCCAGCTGTGAGACCTTTGGGTGGTTTGGTTTTCTTCTACACATACATCCATAATACCGTTTGCAAAGAACACTCTCCCAGGATAAATTAGGGGAAGTTTCTGATGCAGCTGTTTATTACATTCACAGTGTACTTCTACAGGTCTGCCTTGAAGTGTTCTGCAGTATGGATGGGTCTGTCGGTGATCAATGATAACGAGTGATAACTGATCAGTTGTATGAAGGCGTTAATACAGCTGATTTCAGACTTCAGGGGGTTTTTGGGGGCTCTTTTTTAAACCAGAGAAAAATGGATGCCTTCATACAACTTCAAGTAGGAACAGTTATTAACTGGATTGTTCCTGTTTCACTCCAACAGGTGGAGGTAAAGCCATACGTGTTGGATGACCAGATGTGTGACGAGTGCCAGGGTGCGCGGTGCGGTGGGAAGTTTGCTCCTTTCTTTTGTGCCAATGTCACTTGCCTGCAGTATTACTGTGAGTTTTGTTGGGCAAATATCCACTCTCGTGCAGGACGTGAATTCCATAAGCCATTGGTAAAGGAGGGGGCTGACCGCCCACGTCAGATCCACTTCCGCTGGAATTAAACATGGTGAACCAGCATCTACATAAGGAGAGAAGGGTGCATGTGGCTTACTGTGTTTGAAGATACTGACATGCAGAAGAAATAAGTGCATTCTTCTGCTTTTCACCCCAGCTATCAATACATGCATCTTTATCAGCAGCCAAAACACTACAAGCCTCTTGTTTTTCACCAAAACCCTACATCTCAGGCTTACTAATTTTTGTGATATTTTCATGTTAAAATAAAATGTTTTTTTGTATTTTCTCCAAGTTATTTTTATATGTAAAGTTAAAACTAGATATGAGAATGTTTTTGCGTAGGGGCACACAGTCTGCTGCTATATTTAGTGGGTGAAGCGTGCACTTATTTCTAAACATGGGTTTTTAACTTCAAGATCTGCCCCAGTAATTTACCAAAGGTAGCAAAATAGTGAAGATGGAATATGTCTGCTACAAAAAGCTTATTTTTATTGTTGTTGCTATTTTCAGTGTATACATAAACTAAAAATTAGGGTTGATTTTTTGCTCTCCATTTTGACTTGCAAGAAATAATACCTCAAGATAATCTGATTTATTAGCTATTTTTAAACATTTTTAATCACAAGCTGTATTAGCTTTGCTGCTATATAGGTGTTATGTGTAATGCCACCTATTAATACGGGATTGAAACGTTTAAGACACACTGCATTACAGATTAAATGCAGGCAGCACAATATGGCCTAAACTGCCATAGTTTTAGAATGTGAAAAAATTGCATGTTTACTTACCTGTATACACCATATGCATGCACTAGAACTATTAATTAACAAGAGGTGAGTTATTGCAAATGTTCAAAAAAGGCTCTCTTGAAACTAGGTAGCATGAGCAAATTTACAAAATTTCTTACAAAAAACAAACTTGCATGCATTATTGTGACTGAAGTAAAAAAATGTCCTACATGTGTACAATATGCAAATTAGTTTTAGACTAGAAAGTGCAGCCATTTTGTGACCTGGTCAGTAGTGGAATTCAATTTTATGCAGACTGGATGTAATATTGTAATCCCTGTGCAATTTTGTGATGTGTGCTTCTACTTAATGTGGCGTGATGTAGTATAGATACGAGTTTGAGTAAAAAGCTAGCATTTAAAAAGTTATTTTAAGCCCCCTTGATTGTTCATGGTTAAGATTTCCTCTACAAACCAAAGATGGCCAGCACACTGCTAACCAGTCACCAAATGTGAAACCCATGACAAATGCATACAAAAATAGACTTATATGAGAATGCGTAATGCTTTAGAAATTAAATCCTAAGTAAAGTCAAAATGGAGAAGGTGTAATATACAGACGGCTAGTTGCATAACAAACTAAATTTTACCTTTAAGACAACAGTGAAATTTGGCTTAAAAAAGCCTTGCTTACATGTTTGACCTGTGTGCGTTGTGGTCTTCTGTCAAACCGGGGTCACTGTTGCATGAGAGGTAGCTACTTGACAGTCAAGGATAGTCTTTTTATTTTAATGAAGGAGTTCTACTAACGACATTGCTTGCAGATTTTGAAAAACAAATGTAGTTAGGACAGAGGCAATATTTAACTGAACACTAAACGAAAATCTTAGCAGTGTTTTTGTCTATCTCAGAGCATTTTTAATGCAACTAGCCCCTACTTTTTAATGGAACAA